>CAUOFW020005201.1:0-28068 GCA_963454935.2 Ilex paraguariensis | reverse complement strand
ATTCGGAGGATATAAGGCCATGGAGATGTTATCTGATGCTCACAATTGCATTCCTATAATTCTCTTACCAGTTACAGAACAGTTACTTATGAGAGAGAAGAAAGACATATAGATGTTGCAAAAATTTCAAAAATAATACTCAAGGACTAGATTATATGGGAATAGGTTGTGTTCTCACTAGGCAAACACTTTATGACTTTAGAGGTCCATCTTTGCCCAGTCTACTGAAGTCTTTCATGTGAGTTTTGGATGGAAGAATTAGAGACAATTCAAATATTGATGGTGTCACAGTGGGAAGAATATCCTTAAAGGACACTTTCCTTACCATCTTGATAAGTGTGCAAAGGCCTCATCATCTCATAGTAATCTGTTTTGGCTCAATTTTTGGAAAAGTACATAGTTAAAAAGGTCTTGAGTCAATCAATAGATTTCGTAACCTAGAAAATAAGAAATTATAGAAGTGAGAAGCTGTGAAATGTGTTCTAAACAAGAGCCTATTCAAACTTCTTCTAAAGTTCTTCAACGAGCTATTAATAATCAAGCTCTTAGTATTCATTTGGTACTTTGGTTAGCGAGAGAATGGTGGAAAAGGGGAAGAGAAAGAAAAAAAATTGGCATTTGTTTAGCATGAAACGAAGGTTTCTCTGAGAAAAAAAATTTCCCGCATGATCAGATTTTCCCGCAATTGAGGCTTTATGTGTTTCCTACAAAATCTACACAAATTTTTTTTTCCAAGTGAAACTTGCTATCTGTTTCACTGTTTACCACTCTGCCCCCTAGCACACCACAACTCCTCCTAGTACTCATCTTCTCAGCCGACATCAAGGAAGTTTGCCTCTTTCAGCTCTGTACATCTTCTCAATCCACTGATCAAGTAAGTTTTTCTTTCATCTCTCAATTGCTCTATGTAGTAGAATTAATACATACTGAAAGTACCGAAACCCAACAATTTGTATTAGTCTATACACTTCGGAGTGTTAATTTTTTAATCTGCAATTTGTATTAGTCCTGTGTACCTGCTGTGTTTCTTTTGTGGCAACACTCTATTTTTTTTCCCTTTTCTCTATCTGTTTTTCTTTGTTGATTGTTGGGTTAAATGTTTTATTTGATTATGAGGTTAGAGCATATGGGTAACAAGTGTTTGATAAAATGTATAAACTAGCATGTTTGTGTACATGTGCATATTACTGCTCTTCTCATTTTTATTGTGGGCAGTCATTTTTATCTTGGTAGTTCAGTTTTGATGCCTTACCACACTAATAATGCAATGGAAGACATCCCAAAACAAAAAAAGAAGTATGCTAAAGCAAAATGCAAAACAAATTGAAAGCTTTATGGAGAACTCCTTGAAAGCTTTATGGAGAGTTGCCCTGAAGAATTTGCTCAAGTCCAGTTGTAGTTGCTGACCACAGCAGGTCAAGCTTTTTCTTAAGGAACCAATGAAAGGCCTACATAAGATAATTCAGGCATTTGACACACGCCCTGAGAGAGCCTATGTTTCCAATTGTTGAAATCTAAACAAATGAATCGATTGGAATTTTCATCCACAAGAAATCTATCATGGAAGTAGAGTTGGACCCACTTATATGTTATGTACTTGATCCTAAATATATGTTACACCCATATATAGGTTTTAGATATATACTAAAATTAAATTTTTTTAGTTTCAAAACTTGACCCATTATAATAGAATGAATCATAAATTATAAACTTCAGTCATTATCTTTTACATATAAACTTCAGTCATGATTATATGTAGATCTACACCTAATGTGGATATCTTATTTAAATAAAATGGTTAAAGTTTTATTGTGCTTTTCTTCTTCTTCTTCTTCTTTTCTTTTTGCTTTGAATTGGATTCTACTTTTCATTTATATGTCTATAATTTTCATCTACATTTTTAATGATATGTTCTTATTTGCGACGTTCTAAATATTCGATCTTGTAGATGGATAACAATGATGACGATGATGATGGAATTATTCTTCTTTATGCACAATTGTTGGTGTCATGGCTATTATGTATGGTATTTATTACTCGGAAGAATATGATGAGAAACCACAACGCAATTGTTATTTGACACAACGTCAATTTGTCTGGGATGTGACGCAAAGTGATGAACATTGTCACAATCTATTAAGAATGAATGTGGAATCTTTCCAAAGATTTGTATACATACTTAAAGGTAATGGAAGGCTAAAGGATATCATACATTATAGTGTTGAAGAACAATTAGCAAGTTTCTATATATAATTTTGCACAATCTCCAGAATTGAAGTACAAAATGCCACTTTAAGAGGTCTAGTGAAACCATATCTTGATACTTCCACATAGTCTTAAATGCTATAATAGGCATGGAATATGACTTTTAAAAGCAACCTACTTCTCAAATAGAGACACCTATAGAGATACATGAAAATTGTAGGATGTGGGCATATTTTAAGATAAAATATCCTAGAAAGTACACTTTTTAATATATTTAGAATATTGTTTCCATGGATTTCTCATTTGTTATTGATGCAAGTAGGATTGTGTGGAAGTAATTGATGGTACACATCTTCCTGTGAAAGTTTCAGCCGAATATGTTGCACGATTTCGTGGTAGAAAACAAAGGCCTTCCCAAAATGTATTAGTTACTTGCACACTAGATTTAAGATTTACCTATATCTTAGCCGGTTGGGAAGGCTCAACATCTAATTCTCAAATATTTGGTTGTTATTAGTTGGGAGCATGAAATTATATGTCGTACAAGTAATTATGTACTTCAGCAATACGTATAAATTCTTTTGAAATGGGTTAAAACAAGTTTAATAAGTTCTATGTTATTGTTTGTGTAGGTAAATTATATCTTGTAGATGCGTGGTTTTCATTGTTAAAGCATTATATTACTCCATTTTGAAGTACTAAATATCATTCGAATGAAATAAGAGGTTGTGTACTAACCACAACAAAAGAGTTGTTTAACCATAGGCATTCGTCTTTACGAAATGCAATTAAGAGAGCCTTTGGAGCATTAAAAAAATGATTCAGAATCTTAGTGGATGAATCAATGTTTAGGTACACAACTCAGACGAAGATAGTAATTTCTTGTTGCATTGTGCATAATCATATTCAAGGAGTGATGCTAGATGATCCACTTTTAGCCAATGTTGATCGAGAGATGCAAAATCAACAAGCCACAACGCATGATGATGTTGACACACAATTAATAAGGGCTCAAGATGGACAGGAAGGAAAACAAATTTGAACGCAAATTATGAATGAGATGTGGAATGATTTTTGTAATAAACGTTAGTTGGATGCTTGCTCATAATGTGCTTTGATGTTTTTAGATACATGAAAATGGTATTGTATATCTCTTTCCTAGGGTAGTGGTAAATAAATACTATATTGTTTTTGATATAGTTTGCCATTCATTTATGCATATTTTTTGTTTCATTTATGCATGTTTTTTGTTTTATAATGCCATTCATTTATGCATGTTTCTTATTTCAATTGTTATTCATGGTTGTGAAATCGTGTTCCTTATCGCGAATCAAAGTCTTAAATTTCAGAATTGTGAATCATATCTATTAGAGTCCTTGTTTCTCTATATTAGACATAGATTAATTAGTGTAGGGTAAAATTGTAATTATCCTACTCTATTATAATTAAGAGATTGTAGGTCAACTTAGCCCATACACAACTAATTACTTTCAACCCCTTCTTCTTTCTTTCTTCTTATTCTCTTAATTTTTCTAACCCTAATATTAGTTTTTCCATTTTAACTTGGTGTCAGAGCATCGATTTTTAGCCAAATATTATTAGAAAATAAATCATAAGGTTCTCGGATTTTTTTTCTCATCATTGACATCAACGTTAGTCACTAACGTCAGCACTTTTGATCGTCAGACCCACCTTATGGCTTGGAATTTGGTGCTAATAATTGTGGTAATTTTTGTTGAATAGGTTTTTCTATTTTTGAATGATTTTCGTGCAAATAGGTCTTTGTTTTGCGATCTGTCGATTTCGGTCTCTCTGAGAATTTTTGATGCTCCAAACCTTATCTGAATGGTGCGACTAAGACATTGTAGAGTGTATTTGAGCTACCTAGTGGATTTCTTGGTGATTTCTAATGTTTGTTGGTTCCAGCAACTATTGCCAGTAACTCTGGGCACTATTCCGACGTCGTCAGTTGGCCTTTCTTGCTTGTGGGTGTGGTTTGTAAAGAATTTTTGAGAAGTACTCTAACTCACAATGAGATTAGAGACCCTTGTATTTCATATATATAGAAGTAAAAAGATAAGTATACAGCCTAATATAAAAGATAAAGTGATAAGAATAATAAGAGGATAATGTTATCTATTTACTAATCTACAAATTCTATAGATTTCTTTGAGTTTGAATTATGATCCTCAATAGCTTCATTAACATGCCCCCTCAAACTAGGCCAGGGATTGGAGCAAAGGCCAAGTATGGTTCGAAGATCCAGGAAAGAATGTTTGGGCAGTGGTTTGGTGAAGATATCAGCTAGTTGCTTGTGGGAGGTAACAAATCGAGTTTCAAGAGAACCAAGGGCCACTTTTTCCCGAACATAATGATAATCAAGCTCGATGTGTTTTGAACTTCCATGAAAGACTGGATTAATTGTCATATGTAAGGCACTAATATTGTCACAGTGCCAGTTCAACAACAAAAACAAAACAATTGTCACAATGCAACAAGAGAGGTCTGAACAATGGGACATCAAAATCACGAAGAAGAAAGGTTAGCCAGGTGAGTTCAGCAGTAGTGGAGGCCATAGACCAATATTTGGCTTCGGTACTAGACCCCAAGAAATTTAGTTGCTACCAAGAAAGGTACAAAATTCTGTGGTAGAACGTCGACTTAGTGGATAGCCTGCCCAATCGGTATCAGAGAAGACATATAAATCTAGAGTGCTAGGGCCAGGATATGTAATCTGAAGTGAGCAGTTCCGTGTATATAGCGCAGAATACGTTTGACAAGTTTGTAATGAGCCATGGTTGGGACATGCATAAACTGAAAAACGAAGCTAAAACTATAAACAATGGCAGGTCGTGTAAAGGTGAGGTATTGCAAACCACCCACAATGCTACGATAGTGAGTAGGATTAGGATATGGGTCATCCGAGAAAGATAAGGAGCGACCGTGAGAAGGCATGGGTGTGGATATGGGTTTGCAAGAACTCATAGACCTGAAGCAAGCTTATGAACTTCGATGCCTAGAAAATGGTGAAGAAACCCTAAGTCTTTGATTGCAAATTCATAAGCCAGCTGAGAGATTAGCCAGTTTATCTGAGATGAAGAGTCACAAGTGATAATCATATCATCCACATATAGGAGGACAACAAGAATTCCATGCTGGGATTTGTAGATAAAAAAGACCGGGATCAGCACTACTGCAATAGAAGCCTAGGGTGAGAAGAAATTCACTAAGCCGATCAAACCAAGCTCGTAGAGCTTGTTTAAGGCCATACAAAGCATGACTTAATTTACACATGTGCGTGGGATGAGTGGGCTCAAGGTAACCAAGAGGTTGCTTCCAATGATTTTTCTTGCTTCAATTTTTCTTCCAGTGTTCCTCAGTCTTTTTTTTTTTTTTTCTGTTATTATTAGTCATAGTTTTGCATGGTGGTATTCTTTAATGTCTATGAAATTATTAATTTAGGATCTAATCGAAGGAATTAGTTTATTGGATTAATTTAGGATCTATGAAAGTAACTTTATCATGATTCTCTCAGCTGTAGTGGATTATTATTTTTGTAGGATTAGAGGACCAAAATGGTTATCGCTATTGTTAGTAGTATGCTCTAAAACCAATCGCATAGATGATGTTTTTGGGTTGTACTAGCAACATTCATTACTTTATTAAATAAAAGGACAAATTTATTTATCATATTGTTGCTTTATTTCATTTTAATATACATGATATAGTCCATAGAGTATAAGTTAAGAAAATAGTTCAAGGAGTTGAGATGAGGAGACCTATACTTCTTAGTACTTAACTCTTAATGTTTCTAGTCATAGGATTACTATGTGGGCACTATGTAATCTGGACAGACTAGCACACACTATGTTTACTCATATTTGATATGAGGTGACTCATCCAAGTCACAAGTGCTAGGGACACTGAAGCTGGGGTGTGGGTACTAGTTAGAGAATAAGTATACTAAACATGACCATTGACTAACATAGGATTTTTCATATGGAGTTTTACATATCTGTCAATGTTAAATCCTAAAGTTATAGTTATGCAACTGATCCTTAGACTTGAGACATCATGGTTGTCTTGTGCATGGACTTTTATGCTTTAACTATACAACATATTCATATACTAATCATGTAATTTAGATATGTATTGTGGGATATAGTTAGACATGCATGGATATTTATGAGTATACAACATGGAATTTATCACCCTTAACAATTAAATGGAGAATATCCTATGTGATATTCTGGGAAAAAGTTCTTGACCAAAGCAAAATAACAATTAGAAAAGAGTTTCTAATTGATCATTAAGAGTCATAGTCCTAAAATCGAACACATAATATTGAATTAGGGGTTTGATAGTATTTTCATACCCTAGTAATTCAATTGGGGCATTGTGTGGTAGAAGAATTAAATTGCATGGTAACTGTAGACTGAATGGGTTCTTTACCTATTTCGTGCTATCCGGAGGTTGATCATGATATGCTGCTAGGTGCCACTCATAATTAGTAGAAACCCGAAGAATAAAATTAATATAAATAGATTAATTGTTCTTCATAAAGGAAGAATTAGAAGAGTTCTAATTCAAGCTGAATTAGAAAAAGTTCCAATTTGAGATGGTATTTGTAATTATTATCGAATTCCTACAACTAGGTATGCTTAAACCTATAGGGTCGCACACAATAGAATTGATTGAAAACTAAAGAATAAAGAATATAAAATCAATTAAGAGCTAATTGAGGTGAAAATCTAATTAAGAATTAATTATGGACTTTATCACAATTAATGGTTAATAAATGAGTTATATGTAATTATGAGATAATTACAACTTGACCCAAACTATGATTGAATATAAGATATAACAACTCTCTATAAATACAAGATATAATTACAACTTTAAAGGTCTATAAATACCTTTATGTAGGAAGTGGATACAAAATATAACAACTCTCTTGTTAGCACAAGAAGAATCACTCCTCATTCTCTCTCTCTACCAGTTTATTAATAGTTGAGGTAGTTCCTTCAAATTTATCAATTCGTGTGGATACCAATAGAGACCAAACATTTGCGAGATTCGGGGTAAAATCAAATTCAGATTTAAAAGTTCAAAATTTTTCAGAATGCTTGAAGATCATTAAAGGCACGCTTCAAGAGGTAACCTTTTCTTCTCTATAGATCTAAGGTTTCTTGATTTGTATTAAACATGAATAGATCTTGGTATTAGAAATCAAATTATTATTATATATTATTTATAAATTTCGCTGCGTTTATTATATGATTCATTTCATTTATTTGGAGACAGATGTAAAGCTTCACATATTGCTATGAAAAGCAAAAGGCCAGTTAGCCTCATTTGCCAAAACATTTTTTTGAGACTACAACGAAAAGGTGCAAAAATTTGAACATCTTTGTTCTTTTTTTTTTTCTTTTGGGCATTTGTATTTGATTGGTGGACATAAAAAATGTATATTTTATTGAAAATCATAATTAGGAGCACGTCAATCAAATATTGTATTTAGGCCCTTTTAAACTAAACAAATTAATTGTTAGTGCATTTAAATATTGCAAATTATTTTGACTTGTTCGACAGGTATTACTTCAACATTCTAGATATATATCTGACATAATCCTGTGAATTATCTGGAGAATTTTTTAAAGTAATTTAGCCTATCTAAAATCAACTTTTAGTTGATGTGCTAAATATGTATGAGTAATGCTTTTATTGGGACCTAATTTATTATGACATTTGGATTGATTGTGGGTTTCATCGAACATTAGAACTTGGTGTTGATATAATAATTTTACTAAAGTCACATTATTATGTCAACAAATTAGATCAAATTTTTATGTCCAAATAGAATTACTCAATATGTATGGACTGCTTATGTAAGTTGGTAGTTATTGTTAGAAGCTATGTGAATTGTAGTTATTGTTAGAAGCTATGTGAATTGAAGGTTATCATCAATGCTTTATGAAGGGAAAGGAAGATGGCATGTGTGGATTGAAAAAATTTTAGATTTTCAATTTAATCCCTCAAAAAAATATTATAATATTAGTCAGATCCTCTCATACAATCTGAACTTTGGTCTTTTTGATTCTCAATTTAACTTTCACCAACATCATTAAAAAAAACATATCCTCACCTTCGATCTTTTTAATTTTAAATTTAACTTTCACCAACATCATAAAAAAAAATCCTTAATTGTCTATCTGAAATTTATAAATTATATATAAGTCATATGAGAATCATGTACTTTGTTTCCTTGTCCATAATTTACGAGTCATATACTACATTATTGTAGATTCAGTTAATCTTTTCAAATTCTTTTCACATTTCTTTAAATCACAAATAGCACAAAAACCACATTCAAAGTCATTTTTCTCATGTTGCTCCCATCAAGAACAAATAAACTTACATATACATATCACAAATAAAAAAAAATGAAAAAAAATTAAAATTATAATATAAAATAGTTCACGTGCAATGTACGTGTGCACAAACTAGTAAATGCAAAATATCAAGAAAGAAGAGATATGCAATGGACAAATCTGGAATGACTTTGAAGAGTATATGCAAAAACATAGTTTTGTCTTTGGGATTCTAGTAACGCCAAATAACTGACAGAAACCAGCTTAATAATGTAAAGAGAATATAGAGAGAGAATGAGAAGATAGAAGATTACTGATTATTGGTTCAATTTTGTCTGAATGAGTTAAGGAAACTATAAAGTCTCCAAAGTAAATATGTAATTAAGGCAATTGTTAAATTACAAATATGACTTTAAAGAATTGTTTAAGGGTAATTAATTAAGAATTGTGTAGATAGATTATTGGTAATTAATTGAGGTAATTAATCTAGCATTAATATAATTTTATACAATTGTTTGAGGGGTAATAATGGTAAAGAAATATTTTTGAATTTAGTAACGTTTTAAGAGTAATATAGATGTAAAAGACAACTAGAAAGTTAGAACTTAGGAGGAACAAATTGCTGGATTGCACCCTTAATGTGGTGAAGTGAAGAGAAGCTTCAATACAAATAAAGTGGCTTAGTGCATAGAATGCTAGAAGAACTCTCTGATTGTGCTAATTGAGTCCTTCTGCCTGCATCCGATCTGTCTGCTTCGATTAGATTTTCTAAAGGTAAGTGGTGAAGTGTGTCACGTAATGATTTGAGTAAACTAAACATATAACCCTTAAACTATGACTTTTGTGTCATATAGTACGTGAGTGACACAATCTAATGGAGGTAGACAAAAGGGTTTAATTGACGCAATTAGAGATTTTAGAGACTCAATTGACACCAAAAAAATTCAAAAACTTAATTAATATAATAATTATATAGTTTGAGAGCTATATATATAATTTACTCAAACTAAAATTATTCTTGCAGTATTATACCACCACATAAGGTGGGAGGAAGAATGACTATCGACACCCCAATCGAGATTAGTTATGTGATTTTGTTGAAGCTTGATTTAGATTTTGGACCATACGTTCCAATGTGCCTTGACTCAGTTTGTTTGTCTTACTACTAAGCTCGAGTTTTAAGTATAGAATAAAATAAATTCAAAATAACAATGTCCTTGAGACCTAATTTAAGAATTTAATGAACAATCATCAATTAATTAATATTCGGTCCAAGTATGGGATTGGACTTATTACTAATCAAATGCTTTCAATATATGGTTTCAAAAAACATGTTAAAGGAGATACAAAGCACAATCTCCTAAGTGCATATATATACCGGTAAAAATACATTAACATGAAGAATTTTTGATTCACTATTTTATTTTTATAAAAAATTATAAATGTCACTCTATCTTTCCATAATTAAATATTTAAAATATCATCATATCCTTATTTATTTGAATCTCTAAATTACCTCTAACATCTCTTTTAGTGATCTATTCTCTATGTATAAATATCAATTTTCATAAAAAAAAATTGATTGACTATATTACCCTTAAAAATATATGCACTATTAAAATTTTCAATAGAAGTTCAAAAATCCTTCAAAAGTTCCATCAATCTAACATTACTTATTTCATATGCAAAGATAATATTGTGCCCCCTCCCCCCCACACACACACACACACACATATAATTTTCACCTAAAAGTTTAACCCATTCATTTTTAAAAATTAATTTATGTTACATTAGTATAATATTTCGGTTATAGTAAATCTTTCAAGTTATGCTAAGATTTTGTGTGAAAAGAGATAGTAACGTATTTTAATATGCCTTAAAATATATATTATAAATTAATACATTAAATTTTATCCAAATATATCTAACTAATTCCTAATTACATTAAAATACCAAATATGATTAGGATATTGATTATTATTTTTTTTATTCAATAAATTATAAGTAAAATCTTAATCAAATGAATTTCAAAAAATTTGATTTTTCAAACAACACTAAAAATCCCCCTCAATCACAAAATTTTAAAACAATAGAACTCTAACTATTGTTTAATCTTTTTTCTTATAATTAAAATAAATCTTGGGGACATAAAATTTTTTTATAATTATATAATAAACTATGAGCGATAAAAAATAAGTTTGATAAATTTAAGATGATATTTTTACTTTTTATTAATTTTTGTATACGAAAATAATTTATGTGCAACGCACGTGGTGCATTGCTAATTTTTTAAATACAAATTTGACATCTCATCCATTAAAGTAAGAGTAAATCCCATTTTTCCCTTAAAAGATACACAAATTTTCAATTTGTCCCCTAAATGATTAATTTTTTTCATATTACCCCCTCAAATAAATAAAAACGTTTCAATGTGGTATATTATCTTATTTTCTTCTGTCTATTTTGTGTGAAATAAATCAATCAATCAAGAATCACAAAATAGATGAACGACTAGACGGGAAATAATACGGTGGACTACGTTGCAATGTTTTTTTATTATTTGAGGGAACTATGTAAGAAAAATAATCATTCATAAGAAAATTTGAGAATTTTTATATCTTTCAGGTGATATAATGGAGTTTTTCCTTAAACTAAACTTTTTTTATATTTTACAACATGAGAAATACATATTTATTGTCTCATAACGAATGATCAAAATGAGATTAATAATCATATTTATTTTGTTTTTCACAATACCAAACATAAATAAATCAGAATTTCCACCTAGATGGAGCAAATATAGCAGATCAAATTACTTGGCGTTCATTGTTAATTAGTGAAATTTCTTAGTTTCCATGATTGTTTTTTTCTTTTTCGGAATATTAATTTGCATGATTGTTGTTGATTTCTTGGGTTTGAACATTCTGTAGAATTGAAATTTCTATAACGTGAAGGGCTTAGTTAGGTTGGTTTGTCTTTCTTCGATATTGATGTGTCATCTTGGTATTTTTGTTGTTAAAATTCCCTCCCGTGTGTTTACATGTGTAGTAATGTTATACTGACCAAATTTTGAAATCAAATTTTGAAATTAAATCAAGAGCCTAAATGACATAGTATCTGATTATTTGAAATTTGTATTGAGGCTCAAATGACATGACAACACATAAAAAAACCCATGTTAAGTGTCATGTCATTTAGATTTTTGATTTAGTCCTAAAATTTGGTCACTGTTACGTGTGGTTTCCTATTACTAGCATTGTTTCGAAACTTTTTGTTTTCTTCATGCTGATTTCAGGTTAGTTAAAAAAGGCTTTAAAAGTTAAAAGAATCATTTGAACGATCTTTCTGTCGGGAAGAGGTGTGGAACCCCTCTTATATCTGATAAGGTAATGAACGACGTCTTCTGCAAGACTAGTAATTCCTCAGACATGGCCTACTATCACTGAGGGATCCTTGCTGCCTCACTCTCATTTTGTGGCTTCAAAGAAGAATGAACAATGGCAAGAAAAGCACTATGCTGGGTTAGACACAAACAATATAGGTGTCACAAATAAGAACAATGTGCTTCGAGCTAGGACGAAACGCCAATGGGCTCGGGCAACGGATCAATAGTCGACTCCAGGTGGGTAACAGTGGAGTCACTAGCCTGTCAAGAACAGGGAGAGGTAAATCTCCATCTTTGCTTCGAGAGTATGTTTGAGGAACTGGGAGTGGAACAAGCTCAAAGGGAGGTAGGTGGCCACAACACAATCAAAAGGATTTTTAAAAAAAGTAATCATTTAGAAAAAGGACTTAGCAGGCTCGGAAGTGGGCTGAGGAGGTCAAAGAGTGGATGGGTGGATTGCTACAATTTTAGAATTGATTACTTAAGTGTAAGTTGTGCGAAGTAATATAATACTTAGAAGTTCAAGGTCGAACCACAAAGAATTGAGAAAAACTTAGAACACAAAGAAAAATAAAAGAAAATTTTTTTAAAAAATTTGTTGTAGATATTTTGAAATTTGATTTTAAAACAATAATTGAAAATACTAAAGCATCGGAGATACTCTTTTACATCCACACAATAATTATTAATAATCCAGTTTTCAAACTCAATTGAGAATCAACTGAGGAGTGATTCCAATCAGAATAATTAGCGATGATAATACGAAAAAATCAAAAATTATAATTAATGAATTATCTGAATAAATATAATAATTTACTTGTACATCACAAATATTCAGCGTGCCAGGAATCTACGATAAATCAAGCTTTCTAACAGGTAAATCTTATTTTATTGTAAATAATAAATCAACTATCTTATGAAAAATTTTAATTAATTAATTCAAGTATGGAATAACCAGTTATTTAACTTGCAGAGAATCTCAAGCATTCGATATACGTGGCACAACGAATCAAAAAATTATATGGAGCAAAAAATTTACTAAAAGACAATAATTAAATTAAAAAAATAAATCATGCATTAAAAAGAATATTAAATCAATAATAAATACCGTGTTTCATTAAAAGTATCTTCCCTACCTACCAATCCTCTCTCATGAGATTTTTTATTTATATTAAAATAAATTTAGATATAGGTGGAGGATATAAGGTTGGCTTGAAAAGAAGTCTTTTAAAGTTAAATTTCATGCATAAAAACTTGAGACCGCTGGTACAAAATCTGTCCAACCTTCAAACTTAAATTTCACATATTTAGAGGCTGAATCACAAAATATTCGTGAAATACACTTTTGTAGACCCTGAAGTCTTCTTTTCAACCCCATAAAAATCAGGTCAATCGGATATCAGAGTCAAAAGGCATGACTAAAATACTAAAGACATGTCAAATCCTTATCTTCTAAGATACTTTAATAATCCAACTTTAAATAAGTTTTCTTCTAACTTGAACTCTTATAAGGATTAAAATTATTATATATCTTCAAATTTTCCTATCTTCCTCATGATTCTTGAATCCTTATCAATTGTGATTCTTCCTCTAGTGATTGGTTCACTTGTCTTATCCATTATTACTTTAAATCAACCAATTTACCTGTAAAATAAACCAAACAATTAGAAAAATATCAAACTAGAAAATTAAGGAATTTAATACATTTAATCACAAATAATATATAATTACTCAATCATTAAATATAATAAAATAGCATTTTTTTATGGTTAATCACACCCCCTAACCTCAATATTACTAGTCTCTAGTAATACATAAATCATAAAATCTAAAAACTAAAAACAAAATATACTAATAAAACAAAACACAAATCCACATATATCTTTCAGGGGCCTCACGATTGCATTTAGCATATGCAACAAGTATTTAAATCCCTAGGTTTTCCCTAGTAGACGAGTACAGTCTCTTGAGGATTTTCATATAGGGGTGTTAATCAAGCTGAATTCGAGCTTAAATTGAGCTGAATTTACATATAAACGAGTTGGCTCGTTTGACTATTTACACATAAACAAGCTTTAAAAAATGTTCAAGCTTGACTTGATTAACAACCTATTTTCAGAGATGATACCCATAAACATCACCTTGTGAATAAATATTTGAATAATAATTTTATAACACAAATTGTCATCACAAAATAAAAATTCTAAGATGCAATCATTTTTATAAGAATACGTAAAGCAAAATATAAAAATGTATACACTTATCATGTTCCCATATAAATATCTAAATAAAAATTTTACGCTATCTAAATGTATACACTTATCATGTTCCCATATAAACTCATGTGTAGTGTGAGTTAACTATACCAAGTCAATAATTTATCTAGTAATCACCTTTACAACTATCAACTATTCATCTCAATGTCAAATATCACTAAATAATTCACTCATAAAAGAACCATATAATAAAGTAGCTTATAATTCAAATTTCAAAAGATAAACAAAATGACTTTTATTTTTCGCAGTTCAGTTTGCTTTAAATTTTATTTTAAAATTAATATAACGTTTAATATTAAAACTCTAATTTAATAGGAAAAATAGACCCCTAAAAATGTGTTTTGAGTGACTTTTTAAAAGAACATCTACAAATTATTTCTCATAAGTACTTTAAAAAAAAATAGTATTTGAAACTGCCCCACCACTACCTCTACTACAACCACCGCCGCCACCTCCGCCCCTCCACCATCGCCGCTACTATCACCACCATCACCGTCGTCGTCATCGCCACCACCACCACTCCACCCTCGCCACCGCCACCACCACTACCATTGTCGTCGTCGTCGTCGCCACCACCGCTACTGTCGCCATCACCGCCGCCACCACCACCTCCACTGCCACTACCGTTGTCGCCTGCCACTGCCACCACCACCACTATTGTCATCGTCACCGTTGCCACCACCACCGCCACCCCTCCACCATCACCGCCACCACCACCATCATCACCGTTGTCGTCGTCGTCGCCACCACCACCATGACCGTCGCCACCACTACCGCCGCCATCGTCATTGCTACCACCACCACCATAGTCATTGTCACTCACCACAACCATCACCATCTCCTACCACCACTACTACCGCCCACAACTTCTTACCCCCACTACAAATCGATACTTAAATTCATTTATCTATCCTCTATATTTGTGATTTGATTTTAGATATGAATATAATTATATTTATTGTTTACCATTTTTTATTACTTTGTGTCTTCAGGCACATGCAATAACTAGTTCTCTCATATTATAGTGAGTATTCCCTCAAATATCATATGCGAAAAGAAGATATTTAAAACAAAACAAAATAATGCTCACATGTCTATTAAAATAATCGTCAACTAAAAGAAAATGATTTAACATAGTCTCATGAAAGGAAATCAACACACAATACACAAATAATCACTTTTATTTTCCTTATTCACACAAGTTATGCATCCACCAATACACTCTTGAGATTAAATAGGTCTTTATTTAAGGATGTAATGGGGCCTTGTGATTAAGATTTTGAAACGAAGGATATTCATGAATTCAAAAGACTATCCCGAGAGAATATTTATATTACACAATCAAACTTTTTTCTATAGCCTTTCACCCTCCATCATTTAGAAGCACAATTTACAACAGTCGCTCATATTGTTTTTAAAAAATCATGCTTGCTATTTTTCTCTTTTTTTCAATTTGCTTATTCACAGCTAGACATATTGTATTTCTTTTTTTTTTTCAACTTTTTCTCTTTTTTTTTTCAATCTACTAGACAACTGAATGAATATACTATTTTTTAGCAAAACATCTAATGCAGATATTTACAAGTATGCAAAAAAAAAAATTTCACTATCTTGGAACATATTTTTTTCAACCAACATCTCCCAAATTACATAAATAATAAAAAATTCAATTTCAGGATAACCAAGGGTAAATGATATTTTTTTTTCATTGGCTTGGTTATTATATTTTTGGTATAAAAAATAAAATTTTGCTTCAAAGGCTCAATCATGGCTTCTAGATATAACAATATTCAAAGAATAAGGTTTAGACACAAATAATATCAAAGACGACCTAAAATCATATATCAAGAGCTTTTGATAACACACTTCTAATGCAATATAATTAAAGTCAAGCAATCATTCATAATATTGGTGTTGACCAAATAAAAATAATGAGACTATTAAGGAGATTAGCTGAATAAAAATATTCTTTATTGAGTAAATGTAAATAACCCTCCAAAAAAGATTGGACCAAAACTCACCAGAGTTTTTATGCATCTCCACTATATGTTTCAAGTACTCAAGATAAAATACTTAACAAATTTTCAACTTGATAAAGTCTAGAGTGCACAAATTGTGAGTTTTATAAGAAAATAATATGAGATAAATATAAAATAAAGTTCTATGTGATGCTTAAACAGTTACAAATTTAAAGCTAAACAAATTATTCTTATATTGTGGTGTCAAACTATGCATAAAAATGTTCTTTAAATATTTAATAATCAACAAATTTTTTTTTTATTTTTTTAGCAAAGTAAATTAACTTAAAAAAACATAAACTATAAATTTTCACAACACAAATCAGAAATTTTCACAACACAAAACATACTCATTCCCCCCAACCTAAATTCAACATTGTCATCAATGTAAAAATAAATACCTTAATGTTTTATAAAAATAATGAATAAAGATCAAAGGAGTAGGAATACCTGGTGCTGCAACAACTCAAAAATCTAAAAATAAAATAAAATCTAACTATTCTATACAAATAAAAATAAAAGCCCACACTCAATCCGGTTTAAAGTCAGATTTGAATATGTGCTGATTCAATTTTACTGGCTTAAAAATATGGTGTTGAAGCAACACTTTTAATCGATGTATTCACTCATATGCCCAATATATCATTAGAGCATGCAAGAAAATGAAGATATATTCATTTTTATGCAAATCTAACAATGAAATAGAAAATAAATTTTTATCAATTACAACACACAAATCAACTTTCATACTCTCACCAAAACTAGATATGTGAATCTCATTACTATTATTTGATAATGAAAGGTCTTTTGGCTTATTAGCCTCTTGTTGAATAATAATGTCACTTAATTCTTCACTATCAAGAGTATTAATGAATTTATCCTCAGTTTGTAGTTCAAGAAAAGAATCACTCTCACTACATTGATTATTTCAACTTCTTATTCTTTGGTCAATGTATTAAGCATGTCTTGTATCTCTTGTACATTATTTTTTATCTCTTCAATAGCTTGGCTTATTTGGGCACTACAAGCTAATTGGATTTGCATAAATTCATTAAAAATATCTTCCAAATGCTTTTCTTATGGGTCATGGTAAGGTGGATATTAGAGATGCTCTTGTGGTGATGTGGCATATACAGGTAACTGATAATGTTCATTCTCCCAACCAAAATTGAGATAAAAAATTTCAAAACAATGGTCAAGGTAAGGTTGAAAAGAATTAGGTAAGACAATTGTCTCATCTCTAAAAAACTATCGAGCAGTTGAAATTAAAAGGCACACCTCAGTGGGATGCCCAAACACATCACACACCATTCCTCCATAGGGGTAAAGTTTGACACCTCATTAGAAAAAATCTAAAAAAAAAATTATGAAAACCTAACTTAAGGAAAAATAAAACAAATAAATAAAATAAGGGACAAGATTACCATATCTGTGACAAATCTCAAATCTAGCAAACCTCAGTAGATGGTAGTGTGTTCCTTGTCTTCAAACAAATTCCTCGCCAACGGCGCCAAAAACTTGTCATAACTTTAGAATTGATCACCCAAATACAGATTGTGCGAAGTAATATAATACCCGAAAGTCCGAGGTCGAACCACAGGGAATTAAGAAAAACTTAGAACACTAAGAAAAATAAAAGAAAATTATTTTGAAAAAATTGTTGTAGATATTTTGAAATTTTGTTTTAAAATAATAATTAAAAATGCTAAAGTATTGGGGATACCCTTTCAAATCGACACATTAATTATTAATAATCTAGTTTTCAAACTCAATTGGCCTTTGGTCTAATGGTACTTCTTGTCTTGTAAAAGATTTGTCTTGTTGAGGTAAAGGGTTCAAATCCCCCTTCCCCTTCTTCTTCCCTCTCCCCCTCCCCCAAAAAGTTAAAAAAAAATGAGAATCAAATGAGGAGTGATCCCAAGCATCAAAATTTATAATACATTATCTGAATAAATATAAAAATTTACTTGTAGATCACAAGCATTCACTGTGTCTAGAATCCACAATAAATCAAGCTTTCTAACAGGTAAATCTTATTTTATTGTAAATAATAAATCAATTATCTTATGAGAAATTCTAATTAATTAATTCAAGTATGGAATAACTAGTTATTTGAATCACAGGGAATCTCAAGCATTCGATATACGTGGCACAACAAATCAAAAAATTATACAGAGCAAAAATTTTACTAAAAGACAAGAATTAAATTAAAAAAATAAAGCATGCATTAAAAAGAATATTGAATCAATAATAAATACGGTGCTTCATTAAAAGTATTTTCCCTAGCTTTAGCTGGCCTTTTAGTAAGTCATAGAACTTGGAACAAAAACTAGAAAATAAAATATGAGAAAATAATAATCCTAATCCTACCAATCATCTCTCAATAGATAAGAGCTTTTATTTATACTAAAATAAATCCTAAATATAGGTAGAGGATATAAGGTTGGCTTGGAAAGAATTTCTTTACAAAAAAAGTCTTTTAAAGTTAAATCTCGTGCATAAAATCTTGAGGGTCGTGAGTACAAAATCTGTCCAGACTTCGAGCTTGGATGTCGCATATTTAGAGGCTAAATCACGAAATTTTTGTGAAATACACTTTTGTAACCCATGAATTCTTCTTTCCAACCCCATAAAAATAAGGTCAATTGGATATCAGAGTCAAAAGTTATGACAAAAATACTGAAGATGTTCCAAATCCTTATCTTCTAGGATACTTTCATAATCCAACTTTAAATGAGTTTTCTTCTAACTTAGACTCTTATAAGGATTAAAATTGTAGATATGTCTTCAAATCTTCCAATATTCCTCATGATTCTTCAATTTTTATCAATTGTGATCCTTTATCTAGTAATTGTTTCACTTGTCTTATCTATTATTACTTTAAATCAACCAATTTACTTGCAAAATAAACCAAACAACTAAAAAAAGTATCAAACTATAAAATTAAGAAATTTAACACATTTAATCAAAAATAATATGTAATTACTTAATCAATAAATATAATAAAATAGCACTTTTGATGGTTAATCAAGGATCTTCCTTGAAAATAACATGACTATAGACTTTGCGGTGACAAGCATTGACTAGAAGGGGGGTCATAGCAATGATAACTCATGTGATTCTTAGCTTCAAAAAGCCAACTTTCGAAAGAAAAAAAAATCATATTCGCGCACTCATTTCAAGTAGAATATAACAAGTATTCCCACCTTGAGGCAAGAATGGTTAGGAGGAGTCTAAGAGGATAGGAAGGCCACAGAAATGCGAGAAAGAATGAAACACTGTGAATTAGATAGACGAAGGTTAGGACGATCTCTGTCCAGAACTCTCAAGGAATAGAGTCAGAAAGCCCATGAGCTTGAGCTATCTTAAAAATTTTGCAATGCATTCACTCAACTACTTTGTTATGTTCAGAAATATGCGAACAAGAATGTTGATGAAAAACGCATGGAGAAGAAATAAGATCTTGGAAAGAAGAGGAGGTGTACTCTCCCCTCCAGAGAAGTGGAGAACTTTGATCTTGGCAAAAAATGTTATATCTACTTAGGCAAATTATGTCTCAGATCGTTTTTTTCATAAAGTAAATAAGGGTCGATCTAGTCGATGAAGGCTAGGTGCCACCTTTTGACAACAAGGGGAACTCCAAGGGATTGAAAAAGCACCCCCCAGTACCCCTCTCCTCCAAAGTTAGAGCACTTGGGCATCAAAATCCGACATAGCATTACTTTAAGCTATCGAGCAAGAAAACTCATTTTCGCACCTACTTGCTAGTGAGCAAAGTCTCTTTGAAGCTCATTAAAAGTAAGAAAAGGCTTACCTAAGAGTTTCAATTCAATTTTTTTTATCTAAATTCCTGAAGAGCTCCCCTCACCCTCATCAAGAAAGAGCTATGTCAAAACCAAAGGCGCCTCACTAGTGCAATTCTTGATATTCATAGAAAATCTTCCTCTCCGACAGAAGTAGAACTTTTTCATGTGCGTAGATTTCAAGAACGTCCAGAAAGGCCTTTTTGCGGAGCTAGAAGGTCGGTTCCCCATCTCTCATGTGTAGATTGATTCGGCCACTGATCGAAGCAAATGTACTGAAGCTTCAAATAATCTATATACGAAATTTTTATATTAGCAAGCTGAATGAAAGAAAGATAGGACGAATTGACCCACGCAACTGATCAACCGAGTAAAGCTCACGATCATTCAAACGCTCACGATTATTCAAACACATAGGTCCGGAAGAAGAATGACTGACTCGCATTGTACTGTAAGACCCCGTATTAAAAATTAAATAAGGATACTATTATATTAAGAGTTCTCCTAATATGAATAAAATTATGGTAAACATTTAGAATCATTGTTGAAAGTTTGATCATGAAGTTTGAGTTTTAAACGAATTGACTTTTGGGTCAAACTTAGTTTCGAATGTGTGTAAGCTTAAGAAGGGTTATTAGATAAGTTTTTAAATGTTTTTAGGTCAAAATAATACCTCCATTGAATTCGGAAGGTCAAAAAACTTTGGGAGAGGTAATATGGGGTATATTAGAAATTAGTAAGTATCTTGGAGTTAAAATCTATTTTGGAGAGGATTTGGGTAGAAAGGAATTTGACACTACCTTAGTATTTTGGTCATAAATTTTTAGTCCTAAGTCCAATTGATCTAATTTGTGAACAGTAGAAACTAGACTTCAAGGGTTACAAAAGTAAATTTCACAAAAATTTTCTGAATCGACTTTTAAATAGGTCAAATCGATCTGGAAGTTGAGGATATTCTGTCACCCGCGTCCAGACAAAAATAGACGCGTCCAAACGTGTTTTGCAAAAAATTGGGTTCAGAAATGCGCGTTTGGACGGTAAGAAACACGTGTTTGGATGCACCAATCCGAGGGCTTCACGTCCTAGGCCTATTTTTTATGTTTTCTCCAAATTTTCACCTCATTTCATCAATTCTACACTAGAGAGGCTTAGAGAGGAAGAAAGAAGGGAAAAACAAGAGATTAAAGTGTTGATTCAAGTTGGAAAAGCTCAAATCTTCTAGTTCTCACACAAAATTTAAGGAAGTAAGGTAGGAGTTTCTTCCTATTCTCTTTCATTGAGGTTAAGGTTTATATATATATGTATGTTTTGACTTTAAATCCTATTTATATGTTAGAAAATTCTTGATTCTTGATATTCTTGCAAATATTACCATGTTTTAAACAAAGCTATGGTTAGAGAGCCATGAAATCTCTTTTCTTGTCTTAAAACCCTAGTTTTCAAGAGAAATGAATTTTTCTCTTAATTTTTCTTTTGTTCTTGATTTCAAAACTCTAGTGCTTGGTATTGAACAATAAAATGGTATTTTTGATAATCTCTTATATATTTTCTTAAATTGTTCTATTAGAATAATACATGTGAAATTTGAGAATTTTAGATTTTACTTGGGATTGGAGAAATTGGTTGGGTATTGTATCTCTTGTGGATGTTTGGATGATCATGGATGGCCGTTGACTGGGTATCATAGAATGGGTAGATGCATTTTTTACTCCGTGAAGGTTTGAATTTTTTCTACCACTCGTAGTGGGCTTGGTGTCTTATGAGGACCAAATCACTATTCGCTCACGAGTATCGAGACTGAGGGTTAGTATACTATTCTTGGGTTGAATTCGTCACTGTCAATGTGTTGGTATACACCCTTCCTAAAGTTGGGTATCCTTGCGAGAATTGGGTATGTATGTGTGGGCCAGGATATTCTCTATGTGTTTATTCATGCGATGTCAAACATCATACCAAAGATACATTATGGACTATTGTTTATTGTGCAAATGGTTGGTTATGATTTATTATGGAAAGGAGTTTATGGTGGAATTAGTTTATTGTGAAATTGGTTATTGTGAAAATGGTAACTTATTAGAATTATTATTGTTGGGAATTGATTTTACTTTTTCATTTAATTATTGTTATCGTATAAACTTGAGATTCATTGAAATGTCTTTGTTTTCCTTCAAAAGCTATATATGATATTTGTAAAATGAGACCGACCGTTTTATATGTTTTTGAAACCTTATTTGAATTTGGAAGGATTTTCCTGCAGAGCTTAGTGCTCACCCCTTACAAACAACATTCTTGTCAGATTTTGGTTTAGAGGAGAAGCTCAGAGTTGAGGAGCAGGTAGCTTGGAAAGCTCAACTTGATGGGCTTGTGGACCCGAATGGGGATGTCTAGAACTGTTCTTTTATGTTCTAGACTAAGAGGTTTATTTTGAGATAATATTCATGTTAATATTTTTCTTATTTTGCTGCAAGATAATAATTAATTTTTGGGATGTAATTGCTATAATTGGGCATATTCTTTTGGATGCAATGGTCATGACTTGACATATTCTTTTGGATGAAGTTGTAAATATTATGAACGATGAAATGGAATTTCCTTTAATTATAAACTTTATTAGTTGCTCTCATGATGTGAATGATTTTAGATAGTAATATTGTCCAAGGGGAATTTTGGGGCGTTACATGTACCGACCTTGAAGGCTTCACCAACGAAGTGGATCCCAACTCTTTATCCGAAAAAGGGCTTCTACAAATCTTGACTTTGCTAATAGAGGCTAATCCATGGCCAGATCCTCTATCCCATCTGGGATCACATTACATGAGGTAATTTGCAGCGAAAATCCCCTTCAATACAAATCAAGGCCCACCTATGTATGTATTCACAATTGAACCAGACAATGTAGTTTAATTCATGGAACAACCCCCACACACTGCCACCATGTGAGAGTTGGTGCGTAATGGATGTATGTCTGCCTTTGAAAGCTCCATTCCTATTTCCCAAGATCTTGTAACCATCCCTTGATTAATTGAAAATCACAAGCCAAATTTCTCTATACCTATTCAACTATTAAGCTCTTGACACCCTGTCTAGCCCAGCACCCCTCTCCTCTTTTGGTCATTTCACTCTCCTCCATCAACTAATCCCCAGAAAGACAAATATTTTAGTCTGAATCTATAGCCCTACTATGGGCTTAAAAGAGCTCATCAGATTGATTGCAAGCAAAAAAAAAAAATATTCAAACTTGCATTCGCATCATGGTTGTTCTTCCCTAAACATCGAGGTTTCATGTGAAAGTGAAGGTTCGGACTCAAGTCTTGGTCTACATCTCTTCAGGTCCGGCTTTCATTGAAGGGCTTCCTTGAAAGTACTTTTAGAGTACCTCTTGATTGAGGAGAATTGGATTGTATTTTTGTAGCTTCACATTCGATAGGCCTATATCTCGCCTTCCACTACCAGAATCAAAATGGATCTGCAACTCCCGGAACTTAGGCGTATTACTCACCGCAAAGAAAAGTTTCTTTCCTACCTATTTCTCCATAAAGGCTTGAGCGTGTCATTTTCTAACTGCGCCTACTTATTGATTGAAAGTCACCCTCGACTTCCAGTTGTTCCACTAATCGAAATTAACTTTCACTAGTGCTTGACGGTGCAAACTGAACGAAAACTCTCTCTACGGTTTGCGGCACCTGTCATGGGCTCTAGTTACTAATGACGGCTAACCAAATGGAAAGAAGGAAGACTTTTTGAAATCCCAAGTGAGTAGAACGAACTGCTTACCACAATTTTACTTGATAGGGCTTTCGAAGAGCATTGGAACTTGACTATCAAAGGAATCATTTTCTTTTCTAAGCAATTAGGTTTTAGTACTGGATTCCTCCTTCTTGACTTTAGAATATAATCATCGAATTGATTGCAATAGCGGTGGGTTAAGCCTAGTGTATCTTCACAACATCTTTATAAAGTGGAAAAGTACTTAGATTACTCTAAATGAATTCCAAGATAAGGATTCCATTGAAGGCTTTTCCAAAGATAAGGATGCAAATGAAGTACGTTGTTGATTTCTTATTGTTGGTTAAGCCTAGTGTCTCTTCTGAGCATCTTTATAAAGTGGAACACTCTAATAATTGATGAATTTCAAGGCTAAAGATTCAAATGACATCGAACGTAAATCCACAGATAAGGATCCCAATCCCATCGAACGTAAGAGAATGATCCCAAAAAAATCCAATCATTAATAAAGGCCCTTTTTAGGGGGAAATAAGAGCTCGCCCCCCATAGCCCTTATGGGAATACTTCCATAGATAAATATCTATCACACCTACTGTGAAAACATGCTATTTATAGTTATATCTATTGAGTTATCAAAATTTTGACTTTTTATAGAAAACTCGGATGAAGAAATGGACTTCATCGTTGAATTCCTCTCATGAAAACTAGTCCAACTAGTATAATATTGACTATGTTTAGTATCGAGGACAAATTAACTAAGTTAAATTAATTAAACGAAAATAAATGAACTACAAAAAAAAATAAAAAATTGATGATGAATAGCGTTATCAGTCATGACAGCCTGTCATGACTATTTACCTGACATTGGTCATGGTAGGAAGGCAAAGAAACATCATTTTCCTGCCATTTCCGCCCATAGGAAAGTAAGGAAACATCACATTGTCTCCCATGACACTTTGATTGAAGTCCACTCCTCCTTAGTGAATAAATATAGGAAAAACAAATGAAAGTGGAGGAGAAAGTAATCGGACATCCTTTGGTCTTAAAAGATAAAGAGAAAGAGAGAGAGGGAGAGAGGTCATCCACCATTGTTGAGGTGATAAAGCTTTTGGGACGACCAATCCAAGTAAAAAAAGATAGGATTAGAACTATCTTGTTGTCTTCCTTGATCTATTGATTGTAGAGTATATATATGCAATAGATGGAAGAAACAATTTTAAGAAATGAAATCAGGTAGAAGTAGATGAAAGAAGGATTTTATGAAAAAAAAAAAAGGGGGGGGGCGGAGAAGGACAGTACTGGACGTCAGGTAGAAGAAGATGAAGATGTTGGCTTAAATTCAGAAACTCCTCCTTTTAGTTTTACATACAACATATACCTACTTACTGAAATTATAAAGTTCAGTCCAAGGTTTTGTTAAGTTACAGAAAGCCCCATTTTGTGTTTCATGAGTATCAGATAAGTACCTTTTGAAATTATACAATGACCCCAGAAGATAATTAAATATTACTAAAACACTAAATCAGTATTTTTAATAGTTAAGAAATGTTTTTAAATTTGTATATTGACCCCCGAATAGTTATGAGATTGTTTTAGAGATTATAAAATTACACCATATTGCTAGATCATGTGTTTAGAAATTATCTAAAGACCCCAAAAGTTTTTAAAGCTCAAAATAAGAGGCTATCATAAAGTTTTAGCTAGTTAGGAATGTATTCCTAGGTGATATATACATATATATATATATATATATATATATATATATATATATATATATATATATATATATACACACACACACACACTAGTGATAACTCGTGTCTGAAGGCACGATAAAATATAAAATTCAAGTGCCTAAAAAATCGATTACATTATATTACATTTTTTTAACATGTATATATTATCGTATATGAATAATGTTTAAAATAAAAATTATATTCACTACAAATTAATTAAATATTAAATAATTAAACATATGATAAAAATGAGTGATGTGATATTTTTAGGGAAAAAATATATAAATGATTAAATATGTGATAAAAATGAGTGATGTGATATTTTTAGGGAAGAAAATATGTAGGAGATAAAAATTCAAGTTATTATGTGTTTTATTATATAGATATACATGAGATGTGTTGACGTGCAAAGGATGATAAACGACAACATGTTGACAATTGTGATAATTATACTAAGGTTGAAGTAGTACATACTCTTATATGTATTAGCATGTTGAGATGGTATTAAAATTTTTATTTCTAACTGCACCATAAGTATACTAAATGGTATTTCAATGGAAGGTGTATCATACGTTATAATCTTGGTTAGTATGCATAATCAATGATGTGATACACAAAATGATAATCTTGGAAACAATATGGGACAAGTAAGCAGGGATCGCTCCTCCCTTGGGTGAAAGACCTAGAATAAGTCTTGATCAAGCGTAGCATCCATCAAGGTGCGGGGTTCATCATGCCCTAATTGAAAGCATCCAAGGACAAGGGGGTGGAGTACACCCGAGGTTAGAGCCCTCGAAGGTACACGGTGTTCCCTAAGATTTTGTGCATAACAAACAATGTATTGGTGTAAATAACCATAGACTAAGATTGAAAGTCTAGTGTGACCCATGACATGAATAGGTAATATTGGGTACATGCTAAATCGAACGATTTCTATTTGTTGATACGTCATATATATTGCTTTAAGCATGTTATGAGCTTAACATTGCTATATTTACTTGTCATGAATATTATTTGAGAATTTTGTGTATACCTATGTCATGTGGGATGTGATTAACACTCGATAGTTGTTTTCCTACTGCGCGTTGGCTTATTCAAACATTTTTGTAGGGAATAGATCAAGAGATGACAGAAGTTTCGTCCCAGAGCTATCTTAAATATCTGTGCTCAGTTGACTTATGAGATATTATATTTCATGTTAACGCTCGAGAAAATTCTAGATTTGTGACTTGTGTTTTGTTGCTTTTGTGTGTTTTCAAAACCAATGGGATGTAATAGTCTCGAGTATGGACTGCTTTTGGGATGAATGTATAATTTGGGTACATAGATTATGATATTAAATAAATGCCCAAATTACAAATCCTTTGTACCTAAGTTTACTTGAAAGCACGTTAGAGGCTCTGATTGTCTAGTCTAAACCGAAGTACGTGAACTATTCAATTCATTTGATGAATTGTGTCTATTTGTTACAAATCACATAAAACATACTAAATCACCCTGAAAAACTGGGGCGTCACACCTACAAAATTTAGAACGCACAAACTGTCCCATCATAGTTATACGGTTGGTCGTGTGAGCCTTTGCTTCCCATCTCGTAAGTTACTGATGGGCTAAGGGTAGATAGGTAAAGAAATATGGTTGATATCACTTCACTAACTTGAAGAGATACCGAGGGTAAGGCTTAGGTTGATAAGAAAATCATTTATCAAAAAACAGAGAAAATACCTTGAAGGTTAGCATTGAACACTAAATAAGGATGGCATCAAACACTAAATAAAGATGACATCGAAGTACATTGCTTGTTTTTTGCTCTTGGAGAGGGAGCAAGTTAAGCCTAGTGTATCTTCACAGCATCTTTATAAAGTGGAAAGGTACTTAGATTTCTCTAAATGAATTCCAAGATAAGGATGCAATCGAAGTACGTTGCTAGTTTCTTATAGATATATAAATTGAGTATAGAGATTGTAATTTTTAAGGGTCCTATTTTAATATTAAAATTTGTCTAATATTTTTATATTTATTGGCACAAAAACTTATTTGGTGTCCTGTGTGTCATTGTTTTCTTGCTACTATACACATATTCATTCATCGAACATTATATGTAATATCTCTAGAAAGAACTAAAAAATAGTAATTTATTCTAAAAAGCTTAAAAAGTAGGAAAACTTCGTAGAAAATTCTAAAAATACATACTTTTGCCTATAAAAGTAACACATTTATATTTGCCCTCTCCAATTCTCTGTCTTCCAAGTCTTTGCTCTTATCCCTTCTTTTTCAAGACTCCTTCAACTATTCCTAACTTCAAAATTTCTACATAATCTAAATATGGCTTAGGAAGGCAACCCATGCATGGGCACGTTGGGCAGGATTGGACACAAGTGAATCAACTCATGGGCACGTGAACACACGAAAGCATGCAAGTAAGGTAGCCAAGTGGCTTGAATTTGGGGCAATACTAGCTTGAAAGACTAAGCTATGAGTTGGCATGGCTAGACACGAATGCGATGTTGAGGGCTCATGAGAAAGGCACATGTGTGAGGACGTTGTG
>CAUOFW020005200.1:0-28069 GCA_963454935.2 Ilex paraguariensis | reverse complement strand
AAAAGCTCATTTCTTTAAAAAATGGTATTTTCTCTATGCTTAAATGTCAAATGTACATTGATATTTGTTATTCTTAAGATACAGAATGACCAGACTCGAAAATAGAATTGATATATAAACGACATTCTTTGAAAACCTAACATAACCAGTAGAGATAACGAAGAATACCATGGTAAGTTTTGAGCCTTGCAATGCTTTCTGAGAGACAATCAACATTTACTCAAGTAAGTTCTTTCACTTTCAATTTTTGAATAATCTCATTAATCTTGCTTTGATTAATGCAACTAAAGTGATCTATTAACATATCCCACAGGGAACCTTTGTCTGCGACACATACATGGACACATACTTGAGAAATAATTTTAGGTCATCTTTGATTTGATTTTGAGCCTTAGTCATTGATTCTACGAAATTATATCCCTAGTTAGCCATGTTTGAGCCTTCAATAAATGATTTCTTCTTCAAGAAACCCGTATGATAACTGAGCTACCGGAGAATATACTTGACATACCTTGTTATTTAATTTTCTTGCACCCTTTCATAAATCAGTATGATACATAAAAGCAAGAGAAATAGAAAAGACGATGGTGGCTATTGTTCAATGAAAGAAAATTCGATGGGAACAACCGAGAAAAAAAAGAAACAGAAAAAAAGGGAATTGCCAAGAAAGTAAAAAATGAGAAAAATGAAAGAAAGAAATATCATTTCTAGGCAAAAGATTAAAAAGCAAGAAAGAGGTGTGCTACACTACATCAAAAAGGGGATAACTTTTTAATACCATTGACGTGATTTCATTAGCCACTGACCTCTGGCCACATTACAACCTATACAAAGCCCTAATTGATCTCAAGTCTGATGCATGTATGTGTTGTCGACCGAAAAACTGAGGTATGTTAAATAGTATTTATTTAATTGCATTGATATTCTTCCATGAGATTATGCCAAGAACATGATTAGTCTACTTTCTTAAGATTTTCACTCATTTTCTAACTGTGCATGTGATTTTTCGATTGGTCATCCTCTGATCACATGCCCTTTGAGAGACACGTTTCTAAGAGAGGTTTGTGAAATCAAAGCTATCCATGAAGGGTGATAAAGTGGAATGTTTGTTATGTAACAATTCTTGTTTCTAGAACGATCATTCATACTACATAAGGAATTTCAAATGTCAATGTGACTGATGCTTACACAGGAAATTCCAAATGCCAATGTGACTGATGCTAATTTTTGCATAGAATAAATACCTATGAAAGAGGAGCTTGCGGGATGTAAGTCAAAATTGAGGGTTGGGTGTCCCAATGACCATGATGCTAATTTACTTTAACTAGCAATCCCACATACACATCTGTTCGATTAGAGTTTATAGGTATCTCATTGAAAACCTTCACGAGACAAAACTCATCCACTAGGGATCACTTAGGGGTTTAATGACTTGTTACATATGCTAAATGCAATTGTGTTATCTACAAAAGTGATTTTATTTTGTTATGTTGTTATTTATTACCAGGGACTAGTAATGTTTAGGTTGGAACGTCTGATTAACCCTAATTAATGTATAATTTAATTAAGTTAATAGGTCAATTATGTTAGTTAAATAAAATTAAACTAGTCAAAATAAGTTAAATTGGGATTAGTGTGTGAATTAGAAATAATACATTAATTGTTGTTTTTTTCAAGGTTTTGTGCGTCAAAGCTACAAGTTACTGGGGAGCCAATTGTGTCAAAGTTACAAACTGCTGGGAGCCAATTGTGTCAAATCTACAAACTACTGGGAAACTAATTGTGTCAAAGCTACAAACTATAGGGTGACAATTATCAAAACTACAAACTATAGGGTGCAAATTATCAAAACTCAAACACAAAGAGAGATCAAAGTGTAATTCAAAGTCGCCAAACAAGACTTTGATCCTCCCTTGTTGCCTATAAATACCACCTCTTAGGATTTGTAAAGCATCCATCGTTTGGTAGTGGAAAACCCTTCAAAAGTATTATTGTTTTTTTGACTGCTTTCTTTTATTATATTATTATTGCTTTCTTTTACTTTAAGTATTATTTTTTTTATTGTATTATTGCTTTTTTTTACTTATATTGTTTAGGCTTCCTTCTTCCCTTAGAGGAGTGAAACTCTTACATTTTTCTAAAGATTCGTAAAGGGTGGAACGTGATTCACTCATTCTTTGTCGAAGATTGATCCCTTGTGTAATATGTTTTACCTTGTAATTCCTCTACTTGGAGGGATGAACATCACTCACTTTTCTAACTTTATCAAAATCATGAAGAGTGAGTAGTTTCTCATTCACTCTTTAGAAAGAGGTGATGGACATGTATAAATCTTCCGGAAGTTATATTTGTGCATTTCGTTTTATTTCAAATTCTTAATTTTAAAGTGGGTATTAAATATATTATCTCTTAGTTTATGTTTTTTTGCATTAGCTTAGCTCTAATTTTTATTTCTTCATAATGTCTTCTCATTACATTGTTGTCTTGACCTTAAGCATGAGTAACTAAGCCTTTAAGTGGGCTAATCCAAGGGAGACCTTCTTTTGGGTATGTTATTTCAACTCATTTTTCTTACTCTTCTCAGAGTACGATGGTTCCGTTTGACTGGATAGAGGATGAACAGGATTGTGCGTCTTTGATATCCCGTAGACTTGTTATGGGTTATGCTTGGATCCTTAGTTCTATTTCATCCCTAACTTCCCACGAATCAATCGTACATCTATGCTCTATTGGAGGAAGGATTCGAGTTGACTTGGTATTCCTATTGGAGTGAACCATTTGGATTAGCCAATATTTGTTCTATTTCATTTTCATCACAATCAAAAACCAACTTTCAACTAACAAAAGATTTTACACTTTATTTTTACAAAAATCACATTCATGATGATATACCTCATTCCCTGATGAGATGACCTTGGAATACGATTCCAAGTAAAACACGACAAACAAAAGTCCCTCTATGCTTGGGGAGCATTTTTGTTCACACACATATTTCTTACATTTCATTCACCTACTATTCTGTTGCCCTTTTTTTTGATATCATTCCAAAGGGAAGTGACACTCCCCTCCACACATAGACTATATGCATTGAGGGACGATGTTTGAAAGTTAGGATATACTACAACGGAAACAACCAAACAATAAGCAACATTACAATTAACTTGATTCCAACTCATACTAAGAATGGACCGATAATAGGGTTGTCACTTTTGAACACGGCATCAATCGTATGTGAAATTAACATGTTATGATTGACTAATTACCATTTAGATCCCAAAGACATGTTTCATCAACATAATGTATTTTATTCTGTCAATTATATTTCATGTGATTACACTAAATAATAACTTGCTCACCATAAATTTAAGTAAGTGCCACAATTTATAATTGGACGTTTACACGTATTAGTACTTCACTACGTGTGTTAAACGTGAATAATTTTCATACTTTTAATATATATGTATGTAAATTAAATATTATCTCAAATTTAACAGACTTAATTTTTCATTACTCATATTTTATCATAGGATTATAAATTTTTTTTATATTTCTAAGATTCGATATTCTAACTATAAGAAACAAAATGGAAAAAAATAGTTAAAGTTTTATGTTTTTAGAATTTTATGATAGAGAGTGATTTTTTTAATGATGTGTGAGAAGTTAAATTTTTTGAAATTTATTTAATTAGGATTCCACTTATAATTTTTTGTATAAAATAAAAATAATTGTCAATATACTACTCACATTAAAACTTTACTGCAATGAAAAATTAGATAGGTCAATTAGGATAAATTTTAATATACTATTCAACAATATATATTTTAAAACATATCCAAAATTTAAAAAATTTAAGTTTTACTTAAGAATATACAATAAACTATTTTTACAAAAAAATCTTAATACGACTTAGAAATATAATTGTGACAAAAAATTTATATTGATGTAGCATAAATTGATTTTAAAAAATTATATATACAATTATTTTTTATCTTAGAAATGAAATGATTAAATTTTTTAATGAAAATAAAATTAAACATATGTTAATTATCTTTACATATGAGATGAGTAATATTAGATTGATAAAGTTTTTGAAATTTTTTTGAACACTTTCTTGAAAATATAATGATGCATATTTTTTGAAGATAATATAGTCAATCAAAAAATTTAAGAAAAAATTGATATTTATGTAGAGAAAATAAATAATTAAACGAGATGTTAGAGTTAATTTAGAGATTTAAATACATAAAAAGATAATAAATAATTTAAATATTTAATTATAAAAAAATAAAGTGATATTTATAACTTTTTATAAGAGTAAAATTGAAAATCAAAAATTTCTCCTGTTAAAATATTTTTATTAATATTATAGATATAAATGTAAGCATAGATATAAATACGTCATCTCAAACGTCACAGAGTCAACTCTGGGCTCATATAAACCTAAGCCCCCATGTACTTGTTCCATGTAATTCTCCTTCATTTGCAGCCCACAAATTCATAGCATACTTCCTCAGTTCTGCCACACAAAGACAATCTTTGTTGTACATTAGATTAAAGGTACACCACGCGCCGCTGCCATGGTGCACCGCCACATCCTTCTTGTAACATTTCCGGCACAAGGCCACATTAAACCATCCCTCCAATTCGCCAAGCAACTCATTAAGATGGGCCTGGAAGTCACCTTCGCCACCAGCCGCGACGCCCACCGCCGCATGACCAAAACCACCGGACCACCACCACCTGGTTTCAACTTCGCCGCCTTCTCTGATGGCTACGACGGCAGTTTCAAACCAAGTGATATTGATGTCAAACACATGATGTCCGAGATCAGGAACCGTGGGTCACAAACTCTCAGAGATATAATTAAAGCCAGCGCCGACGAAGGCCGCCCCATCACTTGCTTAGTGTATGGGCTCTTCCTCCCTTGGGCTGCAAAGGTGGCGCGTGAATTTGACATCGCAGCCGCACTACTTTGGAGTCAACCAGCCACAGTTTTGGATATCTACCACTATTACTTTCATGACTATATAGATATCAATGTTGAAAATTGCAAAGACCCATCATGGTCCATTGAGCTACCCGGATTGCCACTGCTAAAAATCCATGACCTTCCCTCCTTTATACTCCCTTCAAACTCAGACGAATTCAATGCCCTCCAATCAATTCAAGAGCAATTGGAAATACTAGATGAAGAAACCAGCCCAACAGTTCTTGTTAACTCTTTCGATGCACTGGAGCCAGAGGCCCTAAAGGCCATTGATAAGTACAATTTGATTGGGATTGGGCCACTAATTCCTTCTGCTTTCTTGGATGGAAAAGAGCCATCAGACACTTCCTTTGGAGGTGACCTCTTTCAAAAATCAAACTCCTATGCCGAGTGGATAAGCTCGAAGCCTAAATCATCAGTTGTTTATGTATCTTTTGGAAGCATTCTGTCTCTACCAAGAAAGCAAATGGAAGAGATCGCTCGAGGCTTGTTAGAGAGTTGCAGGCCATTTTTGTGGGTGATTAAAGTGAAGGAGAATGGAGAAGAAGAGAAAGAAGAAGATAAACTAAGTTGCATGGAGGAATTGGAGCAACAAGGGATGATAGTGCCTTGGTGTTCTCAACTAGAGGTATTATCACACCCTTCACTGGGGTGTTTTGTGACACACTGTGGGTGGAATTCTACCGTGGAGAGTTTGGTTTCTGGGGTTCCGATGGTGGCATTTCCTCAGTGGACAGATCAAGGGACCAACGCGAAAATGATTGAAGATGTGTGGAAGAGGGGGGTGAGGGTGAAGCCGAACGAAGAAGGAACTGTCGAGGGTGGCGAGCTTAAAAGGTGCATAGAAATGGTGATGGGAGGTGGAGACAGAGCAGAAGAATTGAGAAGAAATGCTGAAAAATGGAAAGATTTGGCGAGGGATGCTATGAAGGATGGTGGGTCTTCGGCCAAGAATCTCAAGGCTTTTGTCCTAGAGATTGGAGAAACTTTTCATTAACTACAACAAGTTTGTGAAAGCCAGCCAGCATAGCCTACTCTTCATCATCAAATGACTACGATCATCATAAGACTATGACAGAGCATGAGAAGACCAATACATGCACACATTTATTCAATCAGCTTGAGTATTCTGTTAGAGGTTGTAAAATCATCTAATGATTTTCTCAAATTACATTTCAGCTGTGAGATCACATTCTCTCTCTCTCTCTCTCTCTCTCTCTCTCTCTCTCTCTTCTTCTTCTTCAGTTCTCTGTATTCTTCTGCAAATACTTGAAGATCTGTAACTGTAAATTTCCCATCAGCACACAAGGTCCATTTAACTAAGTCTTCTCTTGCTTGGTTGGGAAGGTAGGATAGCAAGGTATTGATGATTGCTTGAACCTGTTCAGTTGCTGTTCTATGTCATATCCATTGATTATTTTCAATGCTTCTGCTAACCTTAGCTTCCCTTGGGATTCTGGCTTCTTGTAGAATCCTAGGAGAGCTTCTTTGCAATAAAGGGCCAAGTGGATGCCAATTATCATGCCGTAAGTAGGTAGTTTTTCCAATCCCGACCACATGATTCATGGACTGTCTAAAAAAATCCCTTAGCTTTAAAAGGTTCTTCCAGCTGCCAAAGCAAACTTGTGTTGCTTTCAACTCCCATAGGTTCCTGCCCTTTATGCGATAGACATGGATCCACCAAGTCCATAGATTTTCCATGTTATTAAATAGCTGCCACAAATGCCTCATGAGGAGAGCTTGGTTCCAAGTTTTCAACCTCTTGATTTCTAATCCTCCTTCTTTTGGCCTGCAGACTTCCTTGCATGCCACTTTATCACCTTTCAAGTTGGATTCAGTGCCTTTCCGTAGAAAAGTTCTTAGTAATTGCTCAATCTTATGTACCACTTTCTGGGGGAGACACAAATGGGAAGCCCAGAGGACATGCATACTACTTCAAACTGAATTTACAAGCTGAAGTCTTCCAGCATAGGAAAGAGTTCTGTTAACCCAGCTTTTAATTCTAGTTTCAACCTTCTCAATGAGATTAGAGCAGTGTTGAGATTTGAGTCCAGTAGAAATGAGGGGCACTCCAAGGTATCTGACGGGGAGCTGTCCCACCTAAAATCCAAACATGGCTTTGATTTGGTTCTGTCTCCTCTTGCACTGCTCACATGTAGATATTACTTTTCTCTGGTTTGGCAATGGCCTTGTAGATAACATTACAACATGAAATGGGCCTGTAATCCCCTATGGAAGTGGGGTTGGGAATCTTAGGCACTAAGGCAATGACTGTACTATTAAGTTCTCTCAGAAGTCTTCCATAGGTGAAAAATTCCTTCACTGCAGAGATGACATCCTCACCAATGATTTTTCATGCTTTTTAAAAAAATAATGCATTGAATCCACCAGGTCCAGGAGCCTTTTGATCATTAAAAGAGAAAAAGACATCCATGATTTCCTCACTGGTAACTTCTCTCACCATTCTGTGGCTTGTTGGTCATTGATTCTTTTCAGTGTTACAGTTTGCAGCATTTCCCTACTATGCAGTCTTGCAGATGAATTTCCAAGAAGTCTTTGAAAATAAGTGACTGCCTCCTCGTTAACATCCTGATCCCCTTCATCTTTTAGACCCATCTTCTCTCATCAATGAGATAATTTTTTCCTGTTTCTTCTATTGTTCATGGACCTATGAAAATAGGTAGTGTTCTTGTCTCCCTCTTTTAACCACTGAATCCTTGATTTCTGCTTGTAAAACATTTCTTCATTCCTTGCAGCTTGGATATAAGTAGAGAGCGGTTGTTGTTCCACTCTTCTTAGTACAACATTAAGAGGATCTTGATCAAGGCTTCTCTAGCAACTTTGAAGAGCACTTTTTGCCTCGGCTTTGATTGAGACTTCACCTAATGTCTTAGATAGGTCTTTAAATAAGCTCGAGTTTCCTAAGTTTAGTGTATAGCTGATATTGAGAAGTACCTTGAATTGGTTCATTCCATGCTTGAGAAACAATTTCAAGGAGATCATTTCTCTCAGCCAGGTGGTTGAAAAATCTGAATGGACTATTCCTTCTTAGTATTTGGAATCCAAGTTTCACAACAGCAGGACTATGATCAGACACACCTTGAGGTTAGAATTCTGCATCAGACTCTTGGTACTTAGAAATCCAGCTTTCATTCACAAGGACTCTGTCCAGCTTCCTAGCTACACATCATTGACCCTTTCTGTTGCACCATGTGAGATGAATACCTGAGTACCTCAGATCAGTAAGTTCAGAATGCTGCAGACAAGACACAAATTCCTCCATAATTGTGCTCCATCTTTTTGGGGATTCTTCAGTTTCTTGCAGACTTATAATGGCATTAAAATCCCCCAAAACCACCAAGGGATTATGTGTGAATCTCTTAGAGTGATAATAAAGGTCATTCCATAATGTTCTTCTATCCCTTTCATCATTATGCCCATAGATAAATGAAACATCAAACTGCTCCTTACTGTCAATATACTTTACCTTGCAGTGTATGCTTTGGTCAGTGTCTGCATGCATGCTAAGTTCCACATTGCTAGGATTGCATTCTACCCATACCCTTCCAAAATTGTGGTTTTCATAATTAGGCATGTTATTCCAGTTCCTGAATACATTTTGCATGATTCTTGAGTTGTTTGTTTGTCTCACCTTTTGTCTCAATAATTCCCAGAACATCTAATTGATATTCCACAATTATTTTCTTTATTTCCTCCTGTTTTGAGTTATCATTAAGGTCCTTTATGTTCCAGCAGGCTTTCTTCATTGGTGGGATTGGATTTTCCTGAGAAGCAGGTCCTCAGTCACCTTTGCTTTCCCCATTGAAGTGCTCTTCTTTTTCACCTTTTTCTTCTAGGTGGATGATGGATGTTTATTTGTAGATGTATTTTTTGGAGCCTGGGCTGCTTCTTTTTCTTCTCTGATGGCTGCTGGATTAACTTTCAACTCAACCATAATGTTTCCTCCCTCCAGGCTAAGGCTTTCAAATTTGTTCCTAGAACATACTGTCTCCTGCCTGATATGATCCTGATGCATGACAACATTAATGTTGGACTTGATTTTCACAACCATTCCTTATTAGAGATGTGGGTAATTTTATTCTGTGGCAAAGCTAAGTGCCCATGTGATTGGGTTGGAGTACTCGTCATCTTGCACTTATCTGCCTTTCCCTCTTGAGATGGAATCTAACATTGCTCTAATGTGTTGTTAAAAAGAGAAAAAAAAATGAAACAAATAAAATATTTGCTCTAACTGGCAATTACTTGTTATTCAGAGTGTCCTTGATGCTATTTATGTTGTTGTCACTTGCAACATGTCCTATGTGACTCAGTTAAAGCTTAGACCAAAGAAAGAGCATGACTGACTTTTGTTTTCTGATATGAAGATTGTCAAAATACATGTGCATCGGGTAATGAGTGATAAACAAAATATTTTTCCAGCTGCCATCACCAAGGATGATCGTTCATACGAGGAACAGGTATTCTGCAAAATGTTTCGCTACGTTCATGTATTAAGTGTGACTATTAAGATCTATTCTATAGGGAGAAAGGTTTTTTCAGAATTTTCATCATCTCTAGGATTATTGTAGAGTTGCTTGAATGTAATCCAACGGTCTAAGTTTGCCTCAGTTGTCTACTGCGGCAGTGGATGTCCTCAAAAGAATTGGTGAAGACGGAAGGATCATCCAGGAATTCATTGAGCTCGGTTCAAAAGTCAAAGCTGCAGCTTCTGAGGCCATGGACGAGGAAGCTGCCCTTGGGGACATACATCTTACCCTCATTGTTGCTGTAGACAAAATCAAACCCAGTTGATCGGAATACCTCTGTGTGGCACAAACCAACCGACAGAGATGTATCGTCGAAACCCCACCAATTGACCTCAATTTGGAACTCTATTTCGAACCCCCTACTTATTTGCTGGATCATCGTTTGTTTCATCCCCGACACCCTCCTTCTAAAGGAGGCACTAAACCCACTTTTCAACTCATAGCTTAAGCTGTCAAACTAGAGCTATTCTCACTAAACCGAATCTATAAATCGAAGACGGGTAACCAACCTCTTTGAATGAATCTGTTATGATTGCACTACACTTCGATGAAGGATCCACTTATGTCACCTTCTTCCGGGATCACGGCATTCAGAGGCATCTTGTAAGTGATATTGTACATTCTTCACTTCTACTTGGCTAATATTTGTCCATTAAAAGTCATGGTTCTCTATTTATAATGCTGTGAATTGCAGAGCGATCCATTTAATCGATCCCGTCTTACATCGGACGTGTTGATTCCCAACACTGAGCTCAAGGCAAAAATTGAAGAATCCATCAGGTATCAAGAGTTGAAGCGGCATGGAGAAGATTTGAGCACGTAACGCACTAACGTTGCGTTTGGTACGTGATAATATTTTTTAGTAAGAATAAAATAAGTTTGGAAATGAAATGAAATGCGTATTACCATTCTAATGTTTGACAATTATTTAGAATTAAATACTAGGATGGAATGTTCATTCCATTCTTATATTTAGATAAAATAATTTTTTCATTAGAATGAAATTAACTTTAACCAAAATATTTATAGTGACTAAAAATAATTAATAACAATTTTTTTTTTTTATGATTACGATTGCCTTTAAAAATTGTGTAAAAAATTTTATAATTATAAAACATGAGAATCCATTAAAAAAATTTAAACTCCTATAAATTTTAAAAAATTAGAAAATAAATTCCTTCAAAAATAGGTTCATAAAAAAAATCAAAATAAAAGACTATTCAAAATTGGTCATTCATTTCAAATGAACAACTATAGTTTTTTGTGAATTCAATAGAGCACATGTGCAAACCCAAAAAGAAAATTATCAAGACAACTAGGAATCTTGTCCGAACATTTAGGTTGAACCAAAAAAAATAAATCGATGAAAAGCAAATCCAAAAAATAATCAACATTATAAAGAAAACAAAAACAAGTTGAATAAAAATAGAAATTCTTAAATTTTATTCATTTGATCTCAATAGTATTGGTGGTAGAATTTCAAGAAACAAAATCATTCTCAAATATAGGTACAAAAAATTACACTCTTTGTCTACTTGCTCTCCACTCATCAAACATTTTGTTTGTCAAATTCAATCTAAATGTTAACCACTCGTTAGATGTTTCAACGCTGGTAATATGATCATCATGTGCATTATTTTCCACCACGAGACCTGTTGCATCTACCTCCACCTCGATTGGGTCTATTTGCATTTGATCCCTCATATAATTGTGAAGCAAGCAACAAACTATTATTATACGATTTTGAATTTTGATGGGATAGAAAGACGGGCTTCTTAAAATAGCCCAACGCTTCTTCAACAGCCCAAAACATATTTCAATTACATTTCTAGCAGAATAATGCTTCATATTAAAGAACTCGTCAAGTGTCCTAGGTTGGTGACCATCTCTCCATTTTTTTAAGTGATACATTTGACCTCTAAATGGGGCAAAAAATCTCTGACCGTTGGTATATCCCCCATCCACAAGGTAGTAGGTACCCCGATTCACCACCAATTCATTCCTTCTAATCATGACATCTCTAAGCACCCTACCATCTGTTGCTGACCCTTCCCAACCAGGTAATACATAAATGAAGCCCATGTCTTGTGAACGTACTCCTAAGACATTGGTAGCAATATCTACTGTTCGGGATCGATACCTAGGCTTGTCCTCAGCTGGCTCCAACACAACCCTAAAAATTCAAAAATCAAATAGGAATCATATTTTCATACAGGTTCAAATGCGTGAACATAAAATTAATTTAGACAAGGTTAAGTACCTTGAACCACTTTCATTTATCATATGTGGAATCTTCTAGTATTAGCTCCGGAGTCTTGAGCAAATGACCTTGCAATCTTATCACAGCATTCAATACATTCTGAAAGTACCTAATAATAGTCTCACTAGACCTCTTAAATCGTTGTTTTATAACTCGATTTTTCATGTGATGTGCAAGGGTATGTAAGAAAATAGCCACTTGCTCATCAATCTCCATGTTTTTGGTATTTTTTAACTTTCTTATTGTCTCAAGCATGGAACATAACCTAATGAATGCTCATCTATTCATCCTAAATTGAGAAACACATATGTTATCACTCGTATAAGCATAGTCATAGACAATACTTCTTGCAAAGAAGTCATTGTAATATCTTTGACCTCTTACAGATTTTTTTCTCATATAGTAAATGATGACAGTAGACATCATATGGAAAAAACAATTGACTAAATGCATGATTTTGGTCCACAACACAAATAATGCAATTACTTTCTTCTTCTTTATCATTTTCCTTCTTGCTAGACTTAAACGAGCTATAACTGTCACAAAAAATACAAAGAAAAAATCAGTATTTTTTTTTTGATAAAGAAGAAAAAATCAGTATTTGGGATATCACAAACAAAGCCAAAAAATTGGTTTTGCTAGCTAGAGGTTATGTACTGTTGTAAATATACTATTTTAGAGGTGAAAGAAATAGTTAGAGGAACAGTATACCATAAATACAATGAAAAAAGCATAGTGGAACAAGTTTGTACTTTATATTACACCATAGCTTTCCTAAATATGCTTCTGAAAAAATTATATGAACTACTAAATTCAAGTGCAGTAAATGATCAAACAAGCAAGGAAAGAGGTGTTAATGTCAAAGTGAAGACCATAAACCTCTAAAAAATTTCAATAGTAAATGTGTTCACAAAATTATCGATATAATAAAAGAATGAATTAACATGAAATGCCAGATGCCAGTAGTCAGAGTTCTAATGTTGCAATAAGGGAATGGAATCATACTATGATATCTCCTACTCCTCATCAAAATGCCAGTAGTCTCATGTAGGTTAGTCCCAGTTTGATTTTCCTTGTCTCATGTTCCTCATAATTTCTAGAAGTTCTCATTTTTCAAATTGCAGATATCAATATTCTCAATCATGAAACAAACCACTTCATTGTAGGAAGTAGTAATTCTACTCCTCCTCCGGAGTTTGGGGGATATCATAATGATTGCCTGTTGAGCACAAATCCAGTGGGAGTAAGTATGGACATTGCTTTATTTTTAGTTGCATTAGAAATGGGTATTTGTCAAATGTCAACATTGTTCTAGATGTAATGAGATTAAACGAAAGTGGGGGTGCTCAGGCGAGCCACAATCAAACCGCTACTGATTAGATCAGTTTCTATCTACTGCAGAAAGTGGACAATGATTAATGTTGAACTTCTTGTGCGAGTAAGTACTTACCATTGATGTGAAGAATATTCAATTGTTTTGGAGATCTACCTGGCCCTGGTGCATGCTAATGTTGAGGAATTTTCTTTAGACTTTTGTTGTTCATGAATTATTCAATCGAGAGTTTCCTATCACCGACTATGTCCATTCTTCTCTTGCTCCCACTCAACTCTCATTCACTCATCATTTGTTGACTCTTGATCCTCACACTTTATCTCATGTCCTCTGTTTTCTCTATATCAGTATCTTAGAGACTCAAACACATGTCATCTTGTGTATTTATTCGAAAATCCTATACCCTAAACCTTAAAAAAAATCAAAAAAAAAGAGAGTATAATGAAAATGTAGGAACATCTGAATGCATAGACCTCAGAAAAAGGAAGATAATGCCAGAATCTCCGTTCCCATATCCTTGTCGGCAACGTACAGCACTGAAAACAATATTATAAAAAGTGCATCAGAGACTCTAATTTGTTGCCTTTAGAGCTTAGCTTACATCATTTCAAATAGGATCACCCAACCCAACACCTCTCAATTTATAACATGATACAGAAAATCTAATATTAAAAACAAACAAACAAAAAAAGGCTCAGAGAGTAATGATTTTGGATAACATCCACAAGGCAAGCTTTCATAGTTTGATGGTATATTTTTTCTTCATCACTGCCTCTATTAATAGTTTCTTGGAAGCATAAAGACAAAAAATAATTGGAGATAAAATATTTCTTCAAAACAATTGACACATGAACTATACCAGAAAAAAAAATCAAAAATGAAAACAACAACAACAACAGCACACAATGTATGTTTTTCTCATTTAGGATTATCATCGAACAGGTTTCAGACATAATCTCATTCAACTGATTTAACTTGTTCACCCAATACATTTCCAACCCATTTCAACTGTATAAGCATGAAAACTAATTCAACTAAACATGAAAAACAATTATTCATTGATCAAGACCGAGGAATTACCAGATTGGTGGCTTAGTCAGTTCTGGTCTAGTCTATGATGGTCTTTGTCTTCGATTCAGCACTTCCCTTCAAAAACTGGTTAGAAATAGGTCGACATTAGCTAAGACGGGATGAGGTGAGGGGTGGAATGCCATGGATCTCGGTGGAGAATAGTCAAGAGTCGAGCAGAGGAGTGGAAGAGGGAGAAGAGATTTGGCAGGGAGAGCGCTTAGCCGATAAAAGAAAACGAAGAGAAAAAGAAACAGTGGGGGATGGGGAATAGTCGGGTTTTTTTGTGTTATGAATGGGTAATACCATGTCTTATTTGGTAGTGAGTAATCCCATGTTTTGTGGCATTAATTATTTATTAGGAATGGAATGAATTGTCATTACTATGTACTAAATATAGGAACGAGCATTACTAAGTAATGGTCATTTTATTCTCATGTTTCATTACCACTAATCAAATACAACGTTAGAGTATGATATAAACAACGTCTGACAGAGTGACATTGATTGATTAGGTCTTTGTAAATGTAAATTAGGGTGCGTATCTATTGTGAATATACATGGGGTGCATATCTGTGTGTGCACAAAAACAAGAAGGCGGAAAAAATCGGTTGATCTTTGCCACCCGCTTTACCTAGGATTTCTACCATGAAGGATGCGTCAAGATCAGCAAAGTGATCATGGTTTTGAAGCAATGATAAAGTAGTTTCTTTATGATCTCAGCATCACAAATAAGTCACTGAAACAGTCTATGCTTACGCAAAGGATAAAATTGCATACAAATGATCTCCCTAAATCCTCCTATTGACAGAAATCCGTGCATTTGATTATTTTGAAGTAGGAGTTTATTGACTGCATGCCACTCCTTCGAGGAATAGATCGTAGGGCACTGAACAATTTACAATTGTTCGCCGTATGCCAAGCCAAAAGTTTCTGCTATTGCACCAAAAATAACTACCAAGGTCTTCCCATGTGGTATATAGAAATCATATTGTATGACAAACTAAAGTACAACCTTGGGGAGAAAAGGTTTACTATGGTGAAATAAATCGAAATGCATAAAGATATCAACTGGAAAATGCTAAGTTGAATAAAGTTGCAATGCGAGATCAGTTGAAGCAGAGGATGACATCAAATTGTGCACTTATAAGCAAGATTACATCCACATTGCTCAGCAGTGGGGCAGAAATATTCTCCATCAAGTCGTTTCACGATCAATTAGACCTTCAAAATCCACTGTCAAAATTGATAAAACAACTACCCACAGATGTTATAGGTAAATCTCTCTCTCTCTCTCTCTCTCTCCCTCTCTCTAATCATGCTTTTGAAATAATTACACCGCTGTGGAGATTCCCTCAGGAGAGAAGGGGTGGAAATTTAGAATGAAATTCTGGGTTGGAACATGGCAGTGATTTACTTATTCGAGTGCTAAATTGTTTTGAGAAAGGTAGTTGTGTGAAGAGATAAGTGGCAACTAAATAGTAGGCTCCAGGAGATCGATTTGCATCTGACCGCATCTGCCACCTCCTTGCAATGGTCACGATTTTCACACTTTGTTTTCTTCACTAGGCAAACAACTCCATCTTTTCTGTAATTGCATTCTTGTGTATAACAGATTCATATTGCATTCTTTCGTTTAGCTACTAAAGACAAAGCTATATCTGTATCCAATATCGGATACAGATACTGGTTGAATACTAGTGGATACTTACCAGATACTTTCCACACATATCAAATAATTAATAAAATATATATCATTATTCGATACTTGTCAGATACACTTTGAATAGAGATTTCTCCATAGGAGATACATTTGTCTTATACTTAATGAGCTGGGCTACATAGAACTCATGAATCATATAAATGAGAATTTCTTGTTCCAAGATGTTCATTTGAACTTGCATCGCATATGTCATTGTCAATTCTTTATAGTGATTGACCAGAATAACGAGTTTTTATAACTTATGTCAAAACCAATGAAATCGATCACAATTAAATACTAAGTAAAAGTTGAAAACTCTTAAAAGGTGACTCATGCTTAACTTTAGAATTATATAGAATATTAGATTCAAAGCATGATAAAGCAATCCGGAGAGGTGTGAATTAGAAGTTGTCTAGTATTGGGGTTCATGCAATAAATGATATTTTTGAGCAAGAAAAAATATTTTGGGATAAATTTTGTACCATTAGATCGAAGTAGTTAAAAATTAGATCAATCTTGACCGGTGCTGTACTTCTATAATTTGAGAATTCAACTTCCTTGTTGTAATATTATATAGATATATAAACGCATTTGATCGTACCTGTATTCTAGTTTTTAATATTTTATCGTATCCATGTCATGCCGTACCGTTATCCATGCTTCCTTGGGAGAAAATAACAACTGGTCAAACTTAGTTCCCTAAGCAGATGGTTAGAAATGTTGGATCAAGTAGAGGCAAATCAAATTCTACCATGTATACTGCAATGTCATTCTCCATTCCTACACTTTTAACTTCTAAAACTAGGCCTAGATGACCAATGCACATGTTATTCATGTGTTTTGATACATCTTAAGCATTGGTCGTAAAAAACTAGGACTACATGAGCAATGCACACATGTTATTCATATAATTTTGCTACATTTTGCTACATCTTACGCATTTCGGTGGGTATAACAATAAATAAAATGACAGCAAAAACAGCACCTGTAAGATTTTCCGGAGCCACTATATGTAAATATTCTACAACAGGAAATCCAGAGGTTAGACCGTTGATGCCTTTATCAAAGCTTTGTCGTGGACCTGGTTAACTTCCTGTTCGCATACTCTTTGGCAATACTAATTGCACTCTTGCAGTGATGCAGATAAAATTCCTCAAGAAGAGTTTGGCTGTCGTCCAATGTTAGATCACCATGACAACCCTGTACACAACAATGAACATTTTTTTGTAAACTGGAATCCAAATGCATTTTCAACTCACTATATATGATATAATTTCGAGTTAGATATGTGTATAATTCACATCATTGAACTAAAGGACATATTTTCCATATCAGATACGAATGTGCTCACCCAAAAATTCGCGACGTTTCACCATCGTCTTAACAAAAATGGTATTGAAAAGAATATAAACCAATGAGATTCCCAAAAAGTAGATGCCAATGAATGAAATAGTACAACTACTTCTATAACGGACCAAATTGAGAAAAAAAAAAGAGTAAACATAAATTACGTAGTATGAAAACAAGTAAAGCTGTCACATCTTGGAAAAGGAACGACCTTACTACCAACTGGTAAACAGAACTCCAAAATGTCTTAAGATTTATAATGGACACACAATGTGTAATTTCCAGTTATCCTGTATAGCAACTGATCATCCACTACAAAGCAAAATGAAAACATTCGCCAAAGTGATCAATTTTGGGATCATGAAATTTAGCACAAAATAAAACCATAGTTTGTGCTGGAAGCCAGTTATTACCAAGCGAGAAGTCCTGTCACAGACGGCATGGTGCATGAGAATGCCAGCAGCAACAAAAACATTGAAAGAATCCACCATGCCTTTCATAGGAATACTGCAATGCAGATCTGACAACTCCAGAGCCTCGTTGCTTATCCCACTGGGATCAGAAATTCACCAATTTCAAATTGTAACTTTTGATTAAGATGATTATACTCCCAAAAAAAGGTTTACGTTACTCCACATAGCAAAACATGTGCTCAAGTTCGCGTTTCGGAGAAACACTACTGAATGCAATATAAGCTTACCAGCTATGATGTTATTCAAGCATTGAAAACATGTTCGAGTCAACCTACTTCACTGGTATTCTGAGTCTTATATACGGGCTAGATAAACCACAACCAGAACTGGTATAATATCTTTTGTCTTTCCTGAGCAAGTGAGAAATTGAAATGATCAAAATGTCCATTTCGCTATCAATGACGTGCAACAATCCATTTGACAGATGTAAACTGGGAATGATCTTTAGACATTTTTCTAGTTAACACCTATATTGATGATTGAAACTTGTGAGTTAACTGAAGACAGAAAATGACTCTACATCACTTAAGTATTAATGCAAGCAAGAGACTGAACATAATCAATAATTTATGAATCAGAAGAATATTTTTCCAATGTTGAGGTCGAGCTGATACAATGACTAGTATGGCAGGCCTATCCATTCTTTCAGGTAGCATTTCAAGACAGGCAGGAAGAATGCACAGGTAAATCTTATCACTTTCAAAACAGCAAGCAGAGGCGAAACCAGATTTTGGATGAAGTAAGGTCAGTAGACAGCTAATTATGGTATCAACTGGTAAGTCATATTAAAACCCTAATTAATCAACTTCATTTCATCATCAAAAAACTAATAGTTTGAAAAACGACAAAAAAATAGTATGGATTAATCACATGAATTGAAAATTTGATACAATAGGAATTTTTCCAACTTAATGTGAAAATCCAAATAAAATTGTTTCATAATTTCCGAACATTAAAAATATACTTGTTTTAAATTTTCACATACGCCAATGAGTAGCATTTTCATTTATATCAACAGCCTTCCCACACTTAATACATCAATGAGGATTCATTTGGATTTGAGCCTAAGGAAACATATTTTCAACCAGCCTCTAAATAAATCTATTTGCTTTAAATTGTTTGAGCTTCCAAATTGTGCAAATGCAAAAGTCTGTCTAAAATCGAAAAAGAACTAGCGAGAACAACTGTAGTCACCTATTTTCATTTCCAACAACTATTGCGGTTGGGCATGACCAGTCCATATCATAAATGGAAACCTGCACAAAGCACCAGAGCCTCTGTCATATTTATGCTCAAAAAAGAGAACTTTTGCACTGGTGAAATATAGAAAAATGCAACTTTATGATTACTGAATTTCAGAAACAGAAGAAGCATGATTTATTGGTACCGCATCCATTCCCACATGCGTTGTGGCAATACGATAACCACGTGATTTTAAAACTTTGAAGCACCGCTCGGTAGAGTTCCAAAGTTTGATATCTAACCATTTCTCACCTCCCATGCTCACATGACGATTGTCTCCGTACCTGCAAGTCACATGGGGTATTTCATTATAAGGGAGGTCTACCCTTTCAGTTTAAAGCTTCAATTTTGCAAATTGGGGAAGACCTAGGCTGCCCAAAGAAACTTTCAGGAATCAGTACAGGTTCTACAGCATGCTAGAGTGTTCATAAAACTCATTACAAACATAATTCTGCATCTCTTGTAAAATCTTACAACTGACCCTATAGCATAGGATAATATTTAAACAAGTGTTTCCACAATTCCTAATTCCTGAGGAGTGGTGTATTACTTCAACTCTATCCAAACCAAAATGCAAGTATCTCACTTTCTCCAGGAGCCACCTGAACATAACCTTGCAAATTTTGGTGCGCTAGTGATCCAATCAAATGCAATATACTCTGATTACTATATCAAACAATAAGTTGTTATACTAAACAAAGTCATAATTAGAAACAAAAAACACAGTAATTCTCCTGTAAAATCAAAGCATTTTTCACCTTAAATCTGGTTGCACCTTTTCGAGCTGTCACAGGGCACAACATGAACTGACTGGAACCCTAGCGCATCCACTGACCAAAATGTTGCAGAAACATTCCCGAAATCACACAATCCCTCAACCAACAAACACACTGAATAGCTCCGATTCTTTGCCAAATTCCGAAACCTCTCCTTCCTCACATCCAATATATGCGGATCGAGCTCTTCCAACACTTCACCGCTTCAAATGCATACTCCCGGCATCAAATTTATCAAGATATGGAAACCAACATCCCGATTGGATAAACTGGTTTTAACTATCCAAATCAGACCTGCGTTCCATTTTCAATACCTGTTTATCTGAACTCTATCAGGCTATAGCCAGGAGTCCTTTTAAGACTTCTCTCCTTGGCCAAAGCTCTTACTTGGGCTGCTTCCTTTCTCCTCCTGCATAAATATTTGACACCAAACCATATGTGCTTGGGTTTTGAGGCTACAAATCCAAAAAATACCTTCCCACAGTTTCCCCCATCTCAGAATTTCCATAAACTCTGCAAGCAGCAAGCAAAGCACCAAGTGCAGAAGCACTTTGTCTTGGTGGCAGACATTGCAGCAAATCATAAGCTTCTTCAAGCCGTCCTGCTCTACTTAATAAGTCTATCACACACCCATAATGTTCTTCCGATGGAATCATTGAATACTCTTCTTTCATGGATCTAAAAATATGCAGACCCTCTTCTACCAAGCCAGAATGACTACAGGCGGCAAGTACTGATCTGAAGGTTAAGTCATCAGGCACAACATTCTCCTTTTTCATTTGGTCAAACAATTTGAGAGCCTGGACACATCTTCCATGCATTCCATATGCAGCAATCATTGTGTTCCACGAGACCAAATACCGACCGGTCATGTGCTCAAATAAAACTCTGGACATGTCTAATTTTACGCATTTGCTTTAAGCAGTAATCAGAAAATTAATGACAGGTATCCCTATGTCCAAGGATACGCGCTGTACATGACAATGAACTTCCTTCGCTAGATTTAGACATCCAAGCTGAGCAAATGCTTGAAGCAGACATATTAATGTGACAGAGTCGGGACTCAGATTTTCTCTTTGCATTAGCCGGAACAAGGTTATAGCTTCATCGGCATGACCTTGATGCAAATAACCCATCATCATTGATGTCCATGACACCAAATCCTTAAGTTTTATGTTTTTGAAGATTCGGCTCGCACAGTGTACAAAACCACATTTTGCGTACATGTAAATGATCTGATTAGCAATTTCCGTGTTTGATCCAAACCCACGTCTAAACACATATCCATGGATGCACTTGCCTTGTCTTATGTCTTTTAGATCAGATAATGTAGAATGTATACTCATAATGGTGACTGCGTTCAGTCTAATACCTATACCAACCATTTCATAAAATACTTCAATGGCCTGACACGCAAATCCATTCTGGAGATAACCAGCTATCATCTATATAATAAAACAGGAGTGTGTTTGAATTTTATTTCAGTCATATTTTTCCCCTCAAAACTATCACCAATCACTTACCTCACCCATCATCCATTTGTCAGACTCAAATGTCAAATCGCATCACTCATTTCTATCACATGTTTAATCATTTATATATTTTCTCCCTAAAAATATCACATCACTCATTTCTATCATATATTTAATCATTTAATATTTGATTTATTTATAGTTAATATATTTTTAAAAAATTTAATATAGTTTGATCGATTTTTTGGATACTCGAATTTTATATTTTAAGGCACGGATTATAACTAGTCACATTAAATGAGAAAACGTCCTTTTCCTCAATTCTATTGAAGATTTCCCTGGCCAGGATTAAATGGTTGCATTTCAAATACATATAAATAAGAGCTGTGGTAGCAACAATATCAAGTTGAGCAACAGTTCGCACAATATAAGCATGGATGATCTTACCTACGAGCAAATTCTCCAAGTCAGCACAACTCAAAAGCCCATTTGCTAAAGAAATCAAATCAAGCTCATACTTTCCTTGGACCATTTGAAAGAAAAGATGCAATGCCTCTAGTGGCTGCCCCAACTAAAGATGACGAGAAATCAAAGCATTCCAGCAACCCACCGTCCTCGAGCCCATTCTGCCAAAAAATGTGGCCGCCATATTTGGTGGCCCACACTTGTTATACATGTCCATCAGACTTGTTTCAAATACTTCATCTGAACAACCAATTCCTCTTCTAATAGCATACCCATGAATTGATTGACCCTCTTCTAATGCTCCTAACTCTGACGCTGCCTGAAGTAAGCACGCTAGTGTCACCCCATTAGGATATATTTCTTCCTTCTGCATATGATAAGCAACTCTAAAAGCCTCATATGTTCGGTGATCACCAACTTGAGCATAGCCCGTAATCAAAGACTTATAAGCAACAATATCTTTCTCAATTGTTTCATCAAATGCTTTAGCTGCTTCCTCAATATCACCACATCTTGAATACAGCCCTATTAGAGACGATCCCACAAACCAATTGATATTTAATCCAAACTTGAGAGCATCAGTATGAATACCTCTTCCAAATTCTAAGTCACCCAACTCAATATAGCTTTTCAAACCGAATACAATGGCTGAACTACGAGTCCCGACTGTTTGATGCCTTACATATGAGTATAGCCTTAAAACTTCATCAGACTGACCAATAGGCGGATCGAGCGCTTCCAACACTTCACCGCTACTCAAATGCATACTTCCTGCATCAAATTTATCGAGATATGGAAACCAACGTCCCGATTGGTTAAACTGGTCTTTACTATCCAAATCAGACCTGCGTTCCATTTTCATTAATCTTGAAACGTCGTCCCTTTTCAAAAGCAACTCGTCGACCGAGTCTTTACCTGATTCCTCCGGCGGTTCTAGCGTTAAGAGTTGAGTGATTGTTTCGTCCGTACATTCTGTGGTTTCCAAAGGAACTGCTTCTTCAATGAAGCCGGAACATCTTAAATGAGCTCTATAGGATTGGAGTCTAAACCCTAACTTTTTTTCCAACAGAAAACAAGGCAAAACAGTATAAGGATCGATTAAACATACGCAGAACATACATTGGGGAATAATAATCGACAGACGAACACACAAACGAATAAAAAATAGGAAAGGTAGAGAATTTCACCTGGATTTCGAGAGACGAGAGAAGGGAACAAAAGATGAGCTGAAGGAGAGGAGGAGAATGCACGGAGGTGAGGAAGAGAGAGAGAAGAGGAGGTTCGTCGGTGAGGGCTTCGGACTCTGCATTCAAGGCAATAAATATATGTACGGAGTAGGGTTTTGCAGGCACTCATTGCAGAGAACACTTCGGCGAGAGACAGAGAGGGGTCAAGGAAGAAGGCGGAGGAGGTTGATGCTGTTGATAATTATAGAAAGGACGGTGAGAAAACGTGGAAACGACATCGTTTAGGAGTTTGAGGGAGATTTAAACTGAGTCCAAAGACTCCAAACGACAGCATTCAATAAGAGAAACGCAGCGTTTTGGGTTTGGATCCTTTTTTTTTAACTGACAAATAAATCGAGCTGTCTAATTTTGACATGGTTTATTCTGCTTTTTATTTTACACGGTTGCGATCCCTTTAGAAGATAATAAAGTAAATGAGTTGAGTACCTATATTAATTAATATGAGTTCTAAATGGATTGAGTAATATGATTTATTTTAATTAAACTGATTAATATGGATTATAAATAGGTATTCATTGGGTTGAGTATTTATATTTTTATTAAATAACACAAGCAATAAAATTAAATAAATATATTGATATATCAAAAAATACACACACTTTTACACCAAAAAATACATATATACACTAAGACACCAAAATATATACACACTAGTACACCAAAAACACACACACTAAAACACCACCCACGACCCATGAGCTGACTCATGACCCACGACCCACAGACCAACTCATAGCCCACAATCGACCCGACCCATTATATGCGTATTTTTTTTTATTAAATGTGTGTTTAGTTTTTGTGTTAGTATACGGTGTGTATTTTTTGTGTTTTAGTGTGTATTTTAGTATATTAATGTGTATATTTTTAGTGTATTACTTTGTGTGTGTTTTAGTGTATTAGTGTGTGTGAGTATGTTTGTATTTTGGTGTATTACTCATGTGTGTGTGTTTTAATATATTAATGTGTCTATTAAGAATTTTAATTATTTTATAGGTTAATCGGTTTAACCCAATCCGTTATAAACTCAACTCATTATAACCCATTTATTGCGTGAGTAAAAAATATATTCGATTTATTTTCGCCCAATCCAATTTAACCTAACCCACCCATTTGCCACCTCTAATTGAACATAATATTGTTATATAATGTTGCAGCTCCTAAATTTAATTCTTTTCTTTTTTCAACAAACTAGCAAACAAGCACATGAAATTAACTGCCAAGGATTAAACTACAAATAAATCCTGTATGAGTTTGTTACTGTATTTATAAAATAACATATATACGATATGAACTCAACATGATACTGATAAATTACCTACCACCAAACTATGTACCCATACATTTTTGCTACATATATCACGAAAATCACTTATTCATAGCTAGCATTCATCCTGCCACCACTCTCACAAGAGCAATGCAAATTCAACTAGCATCAAAGGACCTCCTCACACAACAATCCTCCCAAGCAGCTTGGGTCAATCAAATCCCTTTTTCTGACTAGCTGCCATGCTAGCCTCATGTAACTGTACAGTCACCTTCACAGTTTCTACTGCAGAGTCCACTCATATCTCTAACTTTTTCTCTAGCCACCCAGAAATCAATCGTGTTGATTTTGACATTACTACCTTTAAAACCTCAGTTCCACCACCAATGATCATTTCATCGTCCATTTTGAAGCCATTAACCACTTCATTCGCCTCCGTGTTCCTATCCTATCATCGTTGCCTCGACCACCCTTTGCCATCTTTTCAGACTTTGTTGTAGCTGCAAGTCTCTCTCAAATCGCTACTGATCTCAGCATCCCTTACTACATCGTCTCTACTATATCTGCTCGTTCCTTCTCCACCGTGGCCTACCTTTCAGTTCTAATTTCTTAAACCAAATTAAAATTCAGTTGCAGTTCTGTAGATGTTGAGATCCCTAGTTTAGACCCACTGCCAGTTTCAAGTATTCCTCCTACATGGCTTGATGATTCACCAGGGAATTATCTATTGGAGGCCTACTTAATTCCAAATGCCCAATCTCTTCCAAAAGTAAAAGGTATCCTAATAAACACCTTCAACTAGTTCGAACCAAAAATAATTGATGCCCTAAACAAAGGCATGGTGTTAAGTAACCTCCCAACTGTTTTTCCAGTTGGGCCTGTGGATCCTCATGAGCTCAAGAAATGTCTTAGTATTCTATGGTTAGATCTCAAAGGTGTTGAATACATAGTGTATGTTAATTGTGAAAATAGAGAAGCCATGCCAACAGATCAACTGACAAAACTTGGAAATGGAGAGAAGTGGGTGTACATTCTTATGGATACTCAGAGGCAATAAGGTGTAGAAAGATGGTAATGATAAAGTGATTCGAGAATTCCTGAGCGATACATTTCTTGAGGGAACTAAGAACAAAGGGAGAATAATGAAGGGTGGGGGTGAATAGAGGGAAATTCTGGCGCATCCGGCCATTGGAGGGTTTGTCAGTCAGTGTGAATGGGACTCAGTGATGGAAGTAGCTAGGCAAGGGGTGCCAATGTTGGCATGGCCACAACACAGGGACCAAAAAATGAATGTAGAGGTGATGAAGAAGGCGGGGTTGGGGTGTGGGCCAAGGATTGGGGTTGGGATGGGGAAAGGTTAGTGAAGGGGGAAGAGATTGAGGAGATGGTAAAGTAAGTTATGGAAGATGTGAACTTGAGGGGCAGGGCTATGAAGATTAAAGAAGAGGCTAGAAAGGCTTGGGAAGTTGGTGAGAGTTCTTAGAAGGAGTTGATGGGATTCATTGAAATGTTGAAGCAGAAAAAGGGGAACTAGGTAATTTTGATGTAAGACCAATTGTGTATAGGAAAGAAGGAAACTTGTTGCAACTGACTAATGTTCCTATTCCATACATAGGAAACTCAAGTACACCATGTTCAATATGTGAGTTTATAATATGAGTCTATGTTGTGAGTTGTATAGCTTTATTCTACATAAAGGGGTCTTGTAAAATATTCAGTGCCGATTTTTCCATCTTTTACGCATGAACAATGCTGAGACAAATTGCATGTTTTCAGGTGACTTTAATTACGAAAAATTCGGGATGTATAGGGCCGTTACATTTAGAATTTTCATGTGGATGATGACAAATGAAACTTTGAAAAGTGCAAACCACTTGCCGTATGAAAAGTGCAAACTACTGCCCATAGCCCCTCTCTTGACACCCTATTCTGGGGGAGAGAATAGGGTGTAGGGAGAGGGGCTATGGGCAGTGATGTTGTAATAGTGATAGAGACAACAATGCAAGAAATGAGAGTAGATAGAGTGAGGATGGTGGAAAGAGATGGGGGAAAGAAAAGGCATAGAAGAGACGAGAGAGTAAGGATGATAAAAAAGAGATGAAATTTAGCATGATTTTTCAACATTGAATTGAAATTGGATTGAAGTTAAGTTCATTTGAAGTTTGTGGGTTGGTTAGTGTTGTAGAAATGGAAGAGGGGGAGAGAGTTACATGTGTCTTCGTTATCATCGTTGCAGTCATTGTAGTTGCTCACCTCTACCTTAGCAAGGTAAGGGGTTAGGGTTAAAGTTCAAGTGATTTTGCTGGTTAGGGGAAGAGGGTTTTTGGAGTTCTTAGGTTCTAAGTTGGGGGAGAGATTAGGGTGAAGAAAGAGGGGTTACGGGTAGTGATGTTGCAGAAACAATAGAGACAACAAAACAAGAGTGGAGATTAGATAGAGTGAAGAGAGAAATAATGGAAAGACGAGGCATATAATAGACAAGAAATCATTGATACTTCTACAATGGGTCTATAAAGTGTGGAAGATTGCAGTTCAAAATAAAAAAGTGTTGGAGATAAGGTATAAAAGAGATGAAATTTAGTATAATTTTTCAACGTTGAATTGAAATTGGATTAAACTCAAGTTCATTTGAACTGTTTATTCATTTAGATTTTTGTTTGAAAGGTCGTTTATTCATTTATTTGTTGTGGACACATTATGTTGTATGTTGAAGAGAAAAGTAGCTGACCTATATAAAAAAAAAGAAGAGAAAGTGGTGGGTCTTTGTTATGATTATATCTATTTTGTCTCTAACTATGTCCTTTTCATTTAGTGTCTGTTCAACTAAAAGAGAATAAGACAGTTCATATTCAATCGCAAAATTTGAATAGTAGATGGAATATAAGTTACATCCAGATCCTCAAAAGTAGACCTAGTAACCCTTGTTTCACAGTACCCAATTTTAGCCCCATCAAGAAGTATAAGCAAAATAAAATAATAAAAGGTTAAAAAAAACAAGCAAAACCTAGGGATCTTGAACATGGTAGAGCATATAGTATTTTTCTTAGCCATTTAAACAAACACTTCATGTACATTATGATGAGAGTTGTGTTGGTGCCTAGGGACAGGAAGAAGTTGGTGACTACGACAATAATCTGATGAAAGGGTGGAGCAGTGATCTAATGAAGTTAATAGGTACGTTTGTGGTATAAAAAAGGAAAAGGGGGAAAGAGAGTTACTCGTGTCTTTGTTACTATCGATTGCAACCATTGTCGTCGTTGTTCGGTCGCCTCTATCGTAGCAGGCTTGGGGTTGGGGTTAAGGTTCGGGGGATTTTGCTGGTTAGGGGAGGTGGTTTTGGAATTCTTAGGTTTTGAGTGGGGGTTAGAACGGGTATAGAGAGAGGGGATGTGGGCAGTGACGTTATAGAAGTGATTGAGACAACATAGCGATAGAGGAGAGTAATAGAGTGAGGAGAAAAATGGTGGAAAGAGATGGGGTAAGAGAAGGCAAAGAGATAAGAGAGATGCATAGTTCTTTCATAGGTGTATCAAGTGTCAGAGAGTGCATTTCAAAAATAAAATATGTGTTAGAGAGATGGTAAAAATGAGATGAAATATAGCATGATTTTTCAACATTGAATTGAAGTTGGATTAAAGTTAGGTTCATATGAACCGTTTATTTGTTTAGTCTTTTTTAGAAGATCATTTATTCGTTTAGTTTGTTTTGCCCACGTTATGTTGTTTGTTGAAGAGAAAAATAGTTGACTGATGAAAAAGGAAGTGAAAATGGTGGGTCTTTGTCATTGTTACATCTATTTTGTCTCTAACTATGACCTCTTCATTTAGTCACTGTGTAACTAAAAGAAAATAAGGCACAACTCATATTCAACTCCATAATTTGAATA
>CAUOFW020005199.1:0-28070 GCA_963454935.2 Ilex paraguariensis | reverse complement strand
TTTCTTATACGAAGGGATTACACTGGGCCATCGACAGTTCATAGGACATGATATGCCATGGGGAGTTTTTAAACAAGGATCCCGATAAGGCCCTAGAGTACTTCAATACATTGACACAAAATGTCTAATCATGGGATATTATGGATCCGCCGACGCACCGAGGTCCTCTTTAGGTAGTAATCAACCAAGCAGGGGAGGAATGTATGATTTAAGGGATTAGGAGGACTTGCTTGCAAAAATCACCAAATTGTCTCAAAAAGTGGAGAGTCTAGAGGTTAATAGGAGACATGAGGTGTCTAACATAACCAAAACTGAGAATTTGTTCTTTATTTGTGAGAGTGTTGAGCATTCCATATTGAATGTCCCAACATTCCAGTACTTAAAGAGGTTTATCATGAGCAAGTCGATGCCTTCAATCAAAGTAGGTAATCATTCTCCCCACACTCTAATACATATAATCTGGGTTAGAGTAATCACTCAAACTTTAGTTGGAAGAATGAGAATCCCATTCTTCAGGGGTCTAGTTCTTATTCAACTCCCATGCCACCTAAGTAAAACCAATTCCATGGTCAAGACCCTTCGTCTAGCTCCCAATACCCCTGGTCCAATTCACAAGGGTTTTCACAAAATCCACCTCCACAAAGTTTTGGTCAACAAGGACCATCCAACCCACCCACCTACCAACCGCATCATAAAAGAAATTTGGAGGATGTCGTGCACCATTTCATCCAAAGCCAAACCACCATCAACAACCAAACCGCCGTCGCTTTTAATGACATTTGGGCTCAAATCACAAAATTGTCCAATGCTATAGGGTTGTCACAACAAGAGAAGGGAAAATTTCTCGTTCAACCCTAGGAGAACTCTAGGGGTCAACATGTGATTGAGTCATCCAAACCCACCAAAGACAGTTGTAGGCAACTCAAGGCGGTCACCAGCCTTAGGAGTGGCAAGCAAATTGACAAGACCATTTTCCCAAAAGTCCCAAGGGCGAATCCGAGGGGGTGAGACAAGTGAAAAAGAAAAAATTGTTGATTTTAATGTGTATGCATGTCCTATTCTGGCCCTATTTCCCCAACATTTGAAGCCACCGGTGAAGGTGGGTAATTATTCTGACATTATTGAAATGTTTAAGCAGGTTAAAATCAACATCCCACTTCTCGATGTCATAAAGCAAATCCCATCATGTGCAAAGATTTTGAAGGACTTGTGCACAGTGAAAAGGACCAACACCCCCACCAAAGTTCAAAGACCCCGGCTACCCAACTATTGCTATCACAATAGGGAATTGTTGGGTGGAGCAAGCACTTCTTGACTTGGTGGCAAGTGTCAACCTCATACCCTATTCGGTGTATCAACAACTCCAACTTGAAGAGTTGAAGCCAACTCCAATTACTCTTCAATTGGTGGACTGAAGCGTTAGAACACCGAGGGGAGTAGTTGAGAATGTCTTAGTTCAAGTTAATAATTTCTATCTTTCTGTTGATTTTATTGTACTTGATACTCATCTGGTTGTTAACCCCAGCCCACAAATTCCTATCATACTAGGTAGGTCATTCCTTGCTACTTCTAAAGAATGTGATAGTTATAGGAATGGACTTATGAAGCTTGCATTTGGGAATATGACAATGGATCTCAGCGTGTTCAACTTGTGCAAGCAACCGGGGAAAGACAAATAAGTACATGAGATCAACTGGATTGACACTTTGTTGGAAGATCACTTGGAGCTATTGAGCACTTCAAAGTTGGGGAGGAAGAGATTGTTGATTAAGAGGAGCCAAAAAGTTTACAAAGGGTAGAAAAATGGACCCCCAACATTTGAGAGACTACCATTGCAAGAGAAAAAGATCTTTCCATCAAATGTACAAACTCCAAACTAGGAGTTGAAGCCATTGCCATCCAACCTCAAATATGCATTCTTGGGGGAGCACAATACTTGTTCGGTAGTAATAAGCTCAACATTGGAGGCACGACAAGAGGAGGAGTTGTTATGTGTATTGAGGAGGCACAAAGGAGTCATCGGGTGGACCATAGCCGACATCAAGGGGATTAGTCCCCTCATTTGCACTCATGGAATTTACTTGGAGGAAGACACAAAACCATCCCGACAACCACAATGGAGACGCAACCCCATTATGAAAGATGTCGTGTGGGATGAGGTACTCAAGCTACTTGACATGGGCATCATATTTCTAATTGTCGATATTAAGTAGGTTAGCCCCACGCAAGTAGTACCCTAGAAATCGAGAGTCACAATAGTTGTAAATGAGGAGAACGAGTTAATTCCATCAAGGGTGGTCACCAGATAAAGGGTGTGTATTGATTATCCAAAACTCAATTTATGCACAAGAAAAGACCACTTCTCCTTGTCATTCATCAACCAAGTGTTGGAAAGGGTAGCTGGGCATCTATTCTACTATTTCTTGGATGGTTACTCTTCATACAATTAGATAGAGATAGCATTAGAGGATCAACAAAAGACCACCTTCACTTGCCACTTTGGTACCTTTGCATATCGACGCATGCTATTTGGGTTGTGCAATGGCCCATGAACCTTTCAAAGATGCATGATGAGGATCTTTAGTGACATGGTGGAGAAGATTGTGGAAGTTTATATGGATGATTTCTCGATGTTAGGGGATTCCTTCAATGGTTGTTTGGAGAACTTGGAGAGAGTGCTTGAGAAATGTGAGGAGGAGAATTTGGTTCTCAATTGGGAGAAGTGTCACTTCATGGTAACACAAGGGATATTGGTTGGGCATATCGTTTTGGCAAAGGGGATTGAAGTCGACAAATCTAAGATTGAAGCAATTTCCAACCTCCCTGCTCCGAAAGTCATCAAGGACATCAAGTCGTTTCTTGGCCATGCCGACTTTTATTGTCGTTTTATAAAAGATTTTAGTGCTTTGGCAAGACCCTTGGCCAATTTTCTTTCAAAATATCTCCCCATTTGTGTGGTCAACTGATTGTGAGGTATCATTTAAAAAAATCAAAGATAGAGATAGCATTGGAGGATCAAGAAAGATCACCTTCACTTACCCCTTCGGTACCTTTGCATATCGACACATGCCATTTGGGTTGTGCAATGCCCCATGAACCTTTCAAGGATGCACGATGGGGATCTTTAGTGACATGGTGGAGAAGATTGTGAAAGTTTTTATGGATGATTTCTCGGTGTTTGGGGATTCCTTTAATGGTTGTTTGGAGAACTTGGAGAGAGTACTTGAGAAATGTGAGGAGAAGAATTTGGTTCTCAACTAGGAAAAGTGCCACTTCATGGTAACACAAGGGATAGTGCTTGGGCATATCATTTTGGCAAAGGGGATTGAAGTCGACAAATCCAAGGTTGAAGCAATTTCCAACCTCCCTACTCCGAAAGTCATCAAGGACATCAGGTCATTTCTTGGTCATGCCGGCTTCTATCATCGTTTTATAAAAGATTTTAGTGCTTTGGCAAGACCCTTGGCCAATTTTATTTCAAAAGATGTCCCCATTTGTGTGGTCGGATGATTGTGAGCCATCATTTAAAAAACTCAAAAGCATGCTCACTTCACCTCCAATCATCCGACCACCCAAGTGAGACTTACCATTTGAGCTCATGTGCAATGCAAGTGATTGATCAACGGGAAGACAAAAGGCCATATGTAATGTACTACGCTAGTAAGACTCTAAATGAGGCACAAATGAATTACACTATCACCGAAAAAGAGTTGCTAGTCATAGTATTTGCATTGGATAAATTTCGGTATTGCATCATTGGTTCACCTATTGTAGTCTACATTGATCACTCTACTTTGAAGTATCTTTTGTCTACGAATGACACAAAATCGAGACTCATTAGGTAGATCCTCCTCCTACAAGAATTCAACTTGACAATCAAAGACAAAAAGGGAGTTGAGAACTTGGTGACGGACCATTTGTCCCGACTTGTAGTTCAAGATGTCGAACAGCATATTCCTATCCCTGACTCTTTTCCTAACAAGCATTTATTTTCCATTCATTTTGTTTGTCCTTGTTATGTTGACATTTGCAATTATATTGCTACAGGCCAAATCCCACCACACTAGAGCTCGGAGGATAGACGGAGATTTATGGCAGATGTGAAGTACTTTTACTTCAACAACCCATACTTGTTCAAATACTGCCCTTATCAAATCATGAGGAGGTGTGTTCCTGAAAATGAACAACAAGACGTCCTTGTATTTTGCCATTCTGAAGCGTGCGGTGGACACTTCTCTTCCAAAAAGACTTCGGCTAAGGTTTTGCAATCCAGTTTTTATTGGCCTTCATTAATTTAAGATTATGTTTCCTTTTGCAAAGAATGTGATAGGTGCCAAAGATTGGATAGTATGACCCATAGGAATATAATGCCCTTGTCCCCTGTGTTAGTAATTGAGGTATTCGATTGTTGGGCATTGAATTCATGGGTCCATTCCCTATGTCTTTTGGCTACTTCTATATTTTATTAGTAGTGGACTACGTTTCCAAATGGGTAGAGTCTATCCCAACCAAAACCAATGACCACTGGATTGTGGTCAAGTTCTTAAAAGAAAACATATTTTCAAGGTTTAGGATGCCTTGGGCAATGATAAGTGATGGTGGTTCTCATTTCTGCAATAGGCCATTTGCATCCTTAATGTATAAGTATGGCGTCACGCACAAAGTATCTACTGCTTATCACCCACAGACCAATGGTCAAGCTAAGTTGGCCAATAAGGAGATCAAGAACATCCTAGAGAAACTGTGAACCCTAATAGGAAAGATTGGTCACTTAGGTTGACCGATGCCCTATGAACTTACCACACTACGTACAAGACCATTCTAGGTATGTCACCCTATAGGCTAGTCTATGACAAGACTTGTCATTTTGCCAGTAGAAATGGAGCACAAAGCCTATTTATCCATTAAGACCTTGAACTTCAATTTGAGAATAGCCAGAGAGAACACGAAGTTGGAGTTGAATGAGTTGGAGGAGATCCGTAGAGATACATACGACAGCTCAAGAATTTCCAAAGAAAGGGCTAAGATTTTTCATGATAAATCCATTTTAAGAAAAATATTTGAGCCCGAACAAAAAGTGCTCTTGTATAATTCTCGACTCAAGGAAAACTCCACTCCCGTTGGGATGGCCCCTATCTTGTCAAGGTGGTCTACCCCAATGGAGCCGTAGAAATCACAAACTCCGAGGATGGCAAAACATTCAAGGTCAATGACAAAAGACTTAAGCCATTCTGCAAGGGTTTTGAGGGTCAAAAGCTGGAGGACGAGTTGTTGGATTCGGTTTACCCAGACCTTTTGGAGGAATAACTATTCATGTAGACATTAGTGTACAATCATTTTCTTTTATCATTTACTTTCCAAGTTATTTTGCTTACCTACATTCATCTTTGTGTAGTTTTTTTTTCTTTTAATGTGTAGATTACGGTGTTTTTTGTCAAAGCTCCAAGCGAGGTGTTCTCTAACCCTACTTATCTTTTTATGTCCATCACTACACAATATATCTTTTTTGTTACATTGAGGACAATGCATGAATCAAGTTGGAGGGTGAGGTGCACCATTTATAGGATACACCAAATTTTTTGTTGAAATTTTTGTTGATAATATCATTTTGTGGTGATATTCACCATTCACATGCTCTACAGATTTTTGTTTACAATAGTTGATAAATATGTGAAAATTTTGAAATTTTTTGTAAAAAATATCTGAATATTGAACTTTATTCCCCTATTCAAAGTGTTGTGGGTTTATTGATATGATGATCTTTGCTTTGAATTGTGAATACATGAGCACATTATAAAAATGTATCCTATGCTAAGAGTATCACATACTTGTTAACCATAAGTGCACCTTGAATGTGTAATTTCGATAATTTACGGATTGAATTCACATTTTAGAGCTTAACATGAATAGTTGAGATGAGTTAGTAACCATGAGAGCTTTAGTGTCAATTCTTGTTGGATGAAACTTACGTTTACACAAGGAACAATTTTTCAAATTCAAATTTTGTTCAATAATCTCATTTTGCTTGTTTTGATTAGAGTGCATTTGGGTAATTGATTGACTTTGTCTTGATATGCAATATGCCCTCCCATGCTTATCTAGAAATGATCTTAGGTCATCTTGGATTAATTTTGAGCCTTAGCCCTTTTTCTTGAGAAAATATTATCCCTAGTGTCATGATTGAACCTTGTTGAAAATTTGTTTCCATGCCACACAATTGACCAAGCCAATGCAAAATAATAAAAATTTTAACACACCTTGGTTGTTCTGAGACCGACCACCTTGGTAAAGAAATCTGGCAAAAAGGGATGAACGGTGCCAAATTCAAAAGTTTGAATGGAAAAGAAAGAAAAATCCAAGAAAATAAGGAGAAAAGAAAAAGGAAAATGTTAAGAAAAAGAAACAAAGAGTGAAGTGATGGTGTTAGACTAAATATCCCATAAAAAGGGAGATTTTTTTTTTGAAATAAAGGTCATTCACTCGGGACAACCCTCTTTGTTATCCTTTATCCTTCGTTTCACTTGCCTCAATATCACCCCAATGTCTCATTACAACCCTTGAAAGTCCTAAATGATCTATAACAAGCATGGGGAAAGCATACCTTTAAAGAAAAGAGAAGTTGATTTTGCTATCTAGTGTCTTAACATTCCTTCCATGAGATTATGTCAAGGTTGTTTCATTTTTATGCATGTACCGCATTTTTGGATTATATGTGAGCATACTTTATTTTGTGCACAAGATTCTATCTCACATATACATACAGAGAGCATGCCAGGATAATCATAGTGTGATTCATTGTTGAGAGAAACCCTAGGTGAATTTTGCATCGAAGTTGAATTTGGATAGCCGAGTGAATGTAAATTTCATTGGGTAAATGCTTAAATTACATGTCCTTTCATACACACGCGAGTTTAAAAATGAATGTGTAGTAGCATACTCTAGAATAGCATCTAAAGCCATGGTGATGCTCATGTGTACTTCGTTCGGGTATTTGAACAATGTGTTATGCAACCCTAGACTTGTAGGATGGGGGAACAACGCTCAAATTTTTGATATTGGATAGAATTAGAAATACTTTTTTCACTTGAATTTTGTTTTACATTTTCGGTATTTATTTTGGTAGTTAAATGTAAAAATCCATGCCTTATGTGTTGAAAGTATTGAAATTTTAAATCATATTGCAATTTCGGAAATGACTTGGGACATGATCACTCAATTATGGTTCACAAGCGTAACTCATGTTTTTGATAGAGTAGAAGGCATAAGTAGGGGTGTTAGAATGTGTAGGGGTTGATATAGATTGGAGTGGAATTGAGAATGGGAGCACATAGGTTTTTTGCAAATAAGTAAAAACCTACTGATAGTTTTGGGCCAAGACCTTCTGGTAGGTATTTTCCAATTCACAAAACCTGCTGGTAGGTTTTGATCGACCTACCAGCAGGTTTTTCCTAGAATGAAAACAAGGGTTTTAAGTTCATTTTTTTGGGGAAACTATTCATCTCCTTCACAACTCTCAATTTTGCCTAGCTCTCTTCTCTCTCTCTCGAAGCCTCTCCAATCCTCAAAGATCACCTACCTATCCATCAAGACTCCTAATCACTACACCTAGGGTTGATTTTAACTTGGATTTCACTGTGATTTGAAGGATTTCTTTGAAAAAACCCTAGTTTTCCCATTTCCCACAAATTCCATTTTCATTTAGGTTTCCTCCAAAGCTTGGGATTCAATTGCAATGGCTCTCATTAGCACTTCATCCCTCGACTCTTTTGACCCCATTGAGCATTTGTGGGGGTGGTTGTTGGCCTTTGTGGCATTTGGGGCACTATTGATCCTCATGGCCTGCACAAAGTAACCGAGGCCAGGTCCTACACCACCCGTGGACATTAGTTCCCGCAAGAGGACCAGCGGCAGGTCCTAGTGGAGATAGCAAAGATATGGGAGAGAGGAGAAAGAAGGCACAGAATGATGCTCGCAACCAGAGTATTTATGAGAAAAATGTCACCTATAAGCATCACGTGGATGGGATCAGTCTCGGGCCGAATCATGAGGTAGTGAGATTGATTGAGGGACATAGTATTGGGATTTGGTTTTAGCCAGTCAATGGGTATAGCCTGGCTATGTGTAGGGAGTTTTATAAAAGAATGAATGTGGTGGACGAGGACGGCTATATTTTCAGGAAAAATGCGAGGTGTAAAGTTTTTGATGTGACCCCAAATGTGATTGCAAGCTTGATGAATTACCAAAGGCTACCCCCTCCCAATATCTTGGTGTATCTACATGACATCCAAGGGGTAAAATCAATCCCTGAGTATGTGGAGTTGACTTACGAGGACCCGACCCAATTCAAAGGGACAATTTAAGTCAAGGGCCTCTAGCATTCATACGGGATTATGAAAAAAGTCTTGCATTACAATTTAATCCCCAAGGGTGCAGAGAAGAACCCGTATGTGGAGAAGCTAGTCCTCCTTTATGCGTTTATGACTGGGAAGGATATGGATGTGGCCTTACTAATCTGGGAGTTTATGAAGGAGTTCGCTCAGGCTAGAAAGTCGAAGGTGAATCTCCCATTCGCCAACATAGTCACTAGGATGCGATACCAGGTTAAGGCGTACGTCTATGCTGTACAGACACCCCCTGAATTTGGAGCTATTGGGAAAGCAGGTAGCAGTAAGCGGAAGGCGATGAGTAGGGGTGAGAGAGCTCGAGCCTTGAGACTTGAGCCATCATTTGTTGGGCTATCTACTTCTGGGTCTTCCCCCTCTGCCCCGATCCATACAGTGTCACAACGTTTGGATGCTTTAGAGGGGACGATGTGTGGGCTGACCTTGATGATGACTAGGATCTTTTAGCACACCTTCCCGGGCGAGCCGATTCCCGGTGGACCGCTGCCTTCATCTACTGGACCCTCTACCTCTGCCCCCAATGACTTCTACAGTTGTCAAGGTGGAGGATTTCGATGACGATGATTCTAATGACGAGGAGGAGGAGAGCGAGTATGAGAGTAAGGGGGATAAGGACGGTGAGTAGAGGTGTTGTTTGTTTGTTCTTTTGGTTTTAGTTGTTGCACAGTTAGGAGTAGAGTTATCGGTCAATTAGAAGAGTCTCTAGGATTTTTGGGCCATTTTTTTTTGAATTCCAAATCCCTATACTGAAATTTTGAAAGAAATTAATGAAAAGAACCACAGTTGTTTTATTCTATCTTGCCCAAGTTCATTTATTTAATTGCATTGTGATTTTTGCATTTGGACTGTTTGGCAATTTACTTGTATGAATGGATTGTTGTAGTTTTCTACTTTGTCGTTTGAAAATAAAGTTTTGCTAGGGACTAGCAAAACTCAAGTTGAGGGGCGTGATTAGCACAAAATATTGCACATAATGTATACTTTTGTATTCTTTTTATACTTGCTTTTGTGGTGAAATGGGTGGAAATACAATTACTCAAAAAATTAATAAAGTTTCTGTGTGATTTTTGGTAAAGAGTTGGAAATGGCTTGAGTTAAGCCCCCATCATAGAGCTCAAAGTCAATGGAGATGATGAGGAGGCTTAACGGGTGGCTTGGAAAATGAAAAGATCAAGAGAGGAGCAAATCAAGTAAAAACCTACCAGTAGGTTTACTCATAAAACTACCTGATAGATTTTGTACACTGGAGTTAGACCTATTTGATCATCTGTCAAACCTTTCGGAAGGTTTTGCTTACTAGAACAAAACCTACAGGTAGGTTTTGTCATCAACCTACCGGTAGGTTTTGCTAAAAAGAGTCATAACCTGCAACTTAGACTCTACTTGCTTGGGGGGCCCACCTATACTTTTCCCACACATCTCTTGATTTATTCTACATACAAGCATGCCTCCTTACTCCTAGGATTGGACTTAGGAAGAAAAAGCATTTAAGAGGAAGAGAGAGAAAGAGGGAGGCATGATAGGTTGCAGGCTAAACTTGTCCTAGCCTATGCAAGTGTCAAATCATAGGGTGGCTGATGGACGAAAATAGATAATTCTTACACCATTATTCAGCTAGGGAAGCATTGTAGAGAGAGAAGCTCAAGGAAGAAGCATAGTTTTAGAGAGAAAAGTTAGATTTTTGCATTTTCTAACCCATTTCACTTGTAGTAAGCTGTAATTCTCTTATAATCTTCATTTCTTGCACTTTAATCTTAGTTATTTCAAGAGTATTTCAAGTTTAGTTATGTATTCTTGAATCTACCATATTTATATTTGAGTTTTTCATTTCAAGCTTTTGAGTTAGGTATGAAATGAACTTATCTTTGTAGTTTAACTTCTCTTCGCATTAATACAAGTTTTAATCTTCATTTATTTACCACATATCTTTACATTATGATATGTTTGCTTTCATTATGAGTAGCTAAGTTTTTAGTTGGCTAGTCCAAGGGATATTTCCTCTTAGGTATGCTAAATCAACTCTCCCCCATTCTTCCTCGTAGTGTAAAGTGCTTGGTTTGACTAGGTTGAGTGCGAATATGGTTGTGAGCTCTTAATATACCGTAGACTTGTCACGGGGTATGCTTGAGCCTACACCTCCACAATAGTCCCTCACTTCCTATGATTCAATTAAGCACCGAGACACAATTGGAAGAATTTTTTGATTTAATTTGGCATTCCCATTGGAAGGTCCCTTTCGAATTAGCCAACCTTGTTTTCATTACATTTTTAGCAAAAACTCCACTCACCAAAACACATAACTACAAGATTTTACATTTTTTATTTCTTTATAAAATCACCTTCACCACAATTCAACCTTCCTTCCCTAAGGAGACGACCTTGGAATACTCATTCCAAATAAAACACGACACTTGAAAGTCTTTCTTCGCTTGGAGAGCACTTTTGCACATACACACATTTTCATTCACTCACACGTTTTTCCCATTTCTAGCATCGAACCCGAGGGAGAGTGATACTCACCTACACACATAAAGCCATATATACATTCAAGGGTTTGTTTTCGGAGATTAGGGTGAATGCGATCAAGCATATACCCCTTAGTTGCTTGGCCCAAAATGCATCTCACGTGCCTCTTTTGTTTGGTCCAATTTGATCCCGAATTAATTAAATCTCATCTCGTTTAAAGTTCAATATATTTTATTTGAAATAATTTTAAATTATTTTCCACGTTCCGCAATTAAAATCCGATCGCGTTTATTTTAACCGCACAATGTTCGATTGCATCATAAATTGTAAAAAATTTGACTATTTCAGAATTCGACGAAAATTGACTAGATAACTAGATTTTGCGAGACGAATCCAACGGTGAGATCCATTTCCTCATCTGAGTTCTAGAAAATTTTAGATTTTCAACCCGCACCGTAATTACTATTTTACCCTTTTACTAAAAATTTAAATTTTTTCGAGTTTTACACCGGATGTTACTATTGCAACTTTAACACTAACATCTGGAAGCCTACGAAAAGTCCAGCATTTCTGGATCTTTACGGGATTTGAAAATTAAATACTCATTCCTTCATTTAAGACATGCAAAGTATAAATAGAGGAATAAGGAATCTAAAGAGTACTTTTTAGCCTTTGACATTTGAGCAAAAACAAAAAGAGAACAGTACATAGCATTGCTTCATCTTACAATAAAAGATTCCTTAGAACTTTCTATTGTCTTTCTCTTTCTCTCTTGTACTTTGTGAGATTTTGTTATTGGGAGACATTTTTCAGAAAGATTGTGTATTGTTTATTCATCTTGAAGGGGAGCTAATGAAAGATTTTATTTGTATCAAATAGGAAAAGATTGTAAGGGTTTAACTCTCACCAATTGAAGAGGATCAAACTAGTGAAAAGAAGCTCCAAAGGGGATATTGAAGAGAGGACGTAGGCCAACTAAGTTGGGGAGCTAATGAAAGATTTTATTTGTATCAAATAGGAAAAGATTGTAAGGGTTTAACTCTCACCAATTGAAGAGGATCAAACTAGTGAAAAGAAGCTCCAAAGGGGATATTGAAGAGAGGACGTAGCCCAACTCAGTTGGGCCTGAACCTTCATAAATTGTGTTTGCCTTTTCTTCTCCTTATGCTCTTTGTTCATTACATACATTTATCATCACTCAGTACATATTGTTTGAAGCCTCATGTATTATTATACCAAGAAATTTTATAAATAGTAAAATTATTTCTTAAAGAGAATTTAGAAAGTAGAAACCTAATTCACCCCCCTATTAGGTTGCACTTGGGCCAACAAATGTGTCCTTGAAAGACGAAATGAGTTTTTTTTAGCATGAGTTACATAGGACTATTGAGTCGAAAAAGGATTTTGAGGATAAGTTGATGAAATTAAACAAAGAGCTTCAAGAGTCAAACGAACTCTCCAAGAGACTTTTTCCTAGTGTCCGTGAAGCTTAATAAGTTGTTGTATATAGGGAAGGGCATTGGTGACAAACGAGGTTTGGGATTTGCACATGAGCACACCACCATCACTTCTTCCAAGACTATATTTGTTAAATATAGTGCTACACTCCAACCCCCTCAAGTGACTCAAAATGCACCAAAAGTAAAGAATGGCAATAAGGATCACAATGTAAAGAACAATGCACATGCACCCATTGCTAGGAAGTTAATTTGTTTCACTTGTGGAGAACATGGTCACTATAGCATGAATTGCATGCTTGCTACGGAGAACTTGAAAGAAAAAAATCACACGTCGAGATAACCAATCTAGAGCTTTCAACGGAGACTCACCCCATCAACTATTTTAGAAGTTCTTGGGACGACCAAAGTCGTTGATACACCTAAGGTTTATGTGAGGTAAGAACATGAACCTAGATGCACATTCATACGTAGCATCTCCTGAACTAGTACCATGTGTTGTAAATATTTTTTTATTTTTTATCTTTAATTATTTCTCATTACTGAAAGCACAAAAGAATGACAAAGAAGAAAACTCAAAAAATTCAAAAAGATTTTTGATAACTTATTTTGGCATTTTTCCTTGTTTATTGTACATTTACATGCATTTTCTTTTTTTTATGTTATTTTTAAAAAAACAAAAGATTTTCGTTTATTAATTTTGTTTTGTGATCATGTTAATCACATTTTGATTCGGAATTTCACATGTTTACCCTCAAATCAAAGTTAAGTTTGTTATTGTAAGTTATATTAGGAGATAGAGCACTTCGTACTTGTAATTTCTAAAGTATGATCTATAAACAAAGTCTATTTCACTTATAAGTGCTTGGATGATGTTAATCTTTGTAAAATCTATAAACTCCAGTGCACAACTAGTCATCACCTTCATGAATCTAGGATTTTGCTTACTTTTGATTTTAATGACCTTACATGATTTTAGATGTTCGTGATAGATAAACGCTCAACTAAAGGTTAGTAAAACTTATATCCCTTAAAAAAAAGTGAAAATTGAGGATGAATCCCCTTAGATTGACTTATAATGACTTGAGTCCTAGAAGGAAACTTATTTGGGGCTAAGTTCATGTTTAAACTTATATGTAGATACTTAAGTCCACTTATTTTTTAAATCTCAAAATTACCCCTAACGATGTTAGTTTTATCCAGTTATGAAAAAGTCACATAGGTTAAATCATTAAGATATATATGGAAACATTTGATTGAGATATATATGGAAATCATTTATTAAATATTATGATAATTAACAGAAGTTTTATATGGAAGTTATATATTCTGATAGTTATATATAAAAAGTTTAATATACAAATAAATTGTTGATCTATTAAGTCAAAATCATATCACAAAATTTTCTTAACAATAGTAATGCATAATATATAACACAAATGTTAATATATAGTAATATTCATGTTACTATATGATTGAAGTTACAATCAGAATGTATGAGTTCTCTTAAATTTAATTTAGCACTAATGTATGAGTTCTCTTAAATCTTGGTTACAAGGTTAATCCCCACTTTAACAGAATTAAATTCATAATTGTTATTACTTTTTTATCATGTTACTATTTTTTTGTGAGCATGTTACTATCTTTGTTGAATATGTTACTATTGTTATTTTTTAAATATTAATATTCAATTTAATATTTTGTCGATGGAGTCCAAAGTAAACTAGAATAGTAAATTGAAATTGTATTATGGAATGTAATGAGTTTGAAATTTGAATATGAACGATTTTTGGTAAATGTTAGTTTCTTTTTTTCAGATAAGGAAACATTGTGACTTGGAAGATTGTAACCGGATTTGAAGACGATTATAGATGATATATATATGGCTGGTTATTTTGTCCATAAACGTTGTTTATAACATTCTGACAAGAAAGAGTTACTATATTAAAATTGACAAAAAATAGACTTAAAATCAAATAAGTTTTTTTAACGGACTTATTTTCAAATAAGTCCATATAGAGGGACTAACCTCTAAATTTCTCTAAAAAAAAAAAAGGTTCAAATGGGCCAAATGTGTGAAAAAAATATCCCAATGGGCCATTTACAAAAGGTGACACATCAAAAAGGATGGCTAAAATCAATGGCACGTAATTATTACGAGTACAATGTGTGATAAATGTAAAAAGTCAAAATTGCAATTGTCAAGAGAGCAAATTGTAATGTACGGAATCCACAATTTTGTTCATTTAGACCATGTAAATGAGTAAAAAAGATGTAATGAATAGGAGGAGCGCCCAAGTAAAATCAAAATAAGTTACTCACTAACTAACTGGTCTTGAATTCACTTGGACAATGCATTTACAAATCCATGTACAACATTATTAAATTCTTAATCTACACAAATGTCAGAATTGGTTGAAATTGATTTTACACACTTAACACATAGGTTAATCAAAGTCAAACAAAAGTTGGTTTCATCATAGGAAAAAATTAATTTATCCAATGTTGGAATGAAATGTTCGCCCCTATTCCAATACTAAATTTTGCTTGTAACTATACATTAAAATAGTCAATTATATTACTATCCCATCTCAAATTTATTTTATTTTATTCACACATTTATTCAATTCTTACTTGAAAACATTATCTTGCAGAAAACACTTCATTAAAACCATGACTTGAGTCACACGATTCGCTTCCACAAAATTCCACGCTCTCAAACTTCGTGCGTTAATTCACACTTTGAGAGTGAATCACAATCAATTCACGAATTTATTTTTATAAATTCGCAAATTCATTTATACAAATCACAAATCTATATCTATACTACTTTAAAATGTCAGCATATGTAAAAAATAGTATACTTCAAAATCACAACCAGGTCCTCCTTATCCTCAACATTAAAACCAGAGTAAACCTAAACTATCGCACTCCCAAAAATCTGCTGTCATCGATTGATTATTTATTTTCTCCCTCTTTGGTGAAGACCAACCAGCCACACGATCTCTCTCTTCATCTTCCCCTCTCACTTTCCTGCGTATTCACTACTGGTGAAGAACAAAAAGCCATTAGCCTCCCTTCACCTTCTCCATCTCTCTCTGTCTCCCTTTAACCATTATATTCGTCTATCCCATGTTTAATTCATTAGTTTTTTCCCAGCAAACTTCATCTTCATTTGTCCTAAAGAATCTATGTGACAACAGTGTTATACCAGATATCAGATCATCATTGGCACAAGTTTAATTGCATTTGAAAGATGATTCTTCGATCATTATACGATTTTCTTCTTATGGACACATATTTCTTGCATTTCGACATATTCTGGATCAAAATTGCATCTCATAGTCTTATATTGTAGTATAATCGATCATGCATTTCTTTTTCACTTGGACATTTAATTTAACTCACGATCCTCGGTGGATGTCAAGGGAAGATGCAGGTTGGACTCCTTAGTTTAGTGAGGTACTATTTTTCAAACCTGGAAGCATCAGCTGGTAACTCTCTGCTTTACCTTCCTCTTCTTTTTTTTTTTTTAACCCAGCTCATGCGTTCAGTTAATTATTTCAATCTTTGGCTTTCCTTCTAGCTCATGTTTTGTAGTATCCATTTTTGATTAAAGGCTCTTTAAACCTCTGTTTAGTGCGTTTATGTGGTGCCTGCTGTCTAAACTAGTTTGGTTTTCCTTCTAATAGGAGTTCATTACTTTGGGAAAAAATTAGAATATTTCATATTACCAAAGAAGATAGATCCAAGTGCTTACTTCGTTTCAAAGTTTTCATTTTCCTTCTTCCTTTAATAAATGTTATAATCATTCCATGAAAAGTACCCTCGGGTTGGTGAATGAAGGTCTAGGAAGATGAAGGGCAAGAGTCCAGAAATTTGAAGCTCTCATATCTCTTCCTGTCATTGAAGGAATGTCACTATCTAAATGGGCTTCTCCTCATGTTATTTTGATTATATGTGGTAATTTGCCAGTTTGAAACAATTCTAACATGGATTATTTTGGATAGGTTTGTATTCTTTTTGAATTTTATGCCTTCTTGTTTGAGTGACATCTCACTTTAAATAATGATTAATGTAACAATATATTGAAGGTGAAGTGGTTTGATAATGTTTATATTCTTTCCATTACTTTGTATGCTGCGCTTCACTTCAATGAAAATTGAATCTAAGATCAGTAGGGGGTGAAAATTGTCTACCAAAATTTTTTTCAGGCATGTCACACATTAGGCTTTATTTGTAGAAGATCAGCCAATGATTCATCCAACTATTTTTCTTGGGAAGTTTTACAGATTCTACATCGGTGGAGTAGATGGTATGTCCGCCATTATGACTTTTTGAATGACACTGCAAAGAGGATTTATTGGAAGGAAGGTGTGGTCAGAACAAGGCAAATGCATTCATATCACCAGCATATCTCATATCAATTCATTGTAAAAGATTGGTAATTCCTATAGTCCATTGGGATTTACAATAGAGTGATACTTAATTGGTTTAATCTGAGTTTCTTTTACCTGTTTTGAAAATGGTAGATTCATGAGTTCAAGTGGGCTTTGTTCTAACCAGCTGGTATTGTTATAGTTCCTCTTTGTTGGATAGGAGATCCATTTATTTTGATGATAGCCAGAGTCATTTCATTTTATGCAAATTCTCTTCTTGTTAGGCTCCACGAATTCGGGGGGAAGATGCATAGCAGGTACAAACACCTTGCAAGCCTTATATATGTTATGGGCAGAAAAAGAAAGAGGAAGTAAAAATAAAATTGGACATTTATCATCTGTATCATTCTGATTCCATTTGTTTGTTTATAGCTTAAACTTCTATCAACGATGACCTACTTCAACGGCTTCTATAGTTGCAGGTTTGAAAGCTTTTATACTCTTTTTGATTAACAACAAGAGGTGAGCATTCCAAAGTATGAGCCTTTTTTTGATTAACATAAGATATGTCACTTTTGTTTGGTTAGCTATTGGTATGATCAATTCAAAGGAATGGGTTCTTCTGATCCCACATCTACACACACACAAGCTAGCATTTTCAACTTTTAATAGTTCTACTACATTTTTCGTGCATGTATTCTTTTGGGGATATTACTTTGTCCTGATAATCACACAGAAAATGAGATTAGTGAAAAAATTCTTATTATAAACAAATAGCATTGCTAAGTTCATGTAAAACACCCACAAAAAACTCACATAAACAGATTGGAAAACCAGTAATGTCAATAAATTTCTGGCAGATACACGTATATAAGAACTTTAATGGCTGATAGACACCTAAGATGGTACCTAACAAATGCTCAATCACTCACCATGGCTCCTCTAATGGTCAAGACTCCAGAGTACATATCTCAAACATGGCATCGAGTACACAGCTGCTATTATTATGGCCACAGACAAAGCAGCAAAAAAAAAACAGGGGAGGAGGAATTAAGGAATTACTTTAGGCATGAAGTGATGCTAAGCACTATGGCTTAGCATGGAATAAGATGTTAATTTTGCGATACGAAGACTACTCAGATATGTTTAGATTTTGCTGTTGAAGAGAACTTTAGCATGAGAAATCTGCTGTCAAAAGATATTAACATATAAAATATTAATCCATCTTGATTAACATAAGAAAATGAAGAAGTAGCAGGAATGAATATGGATATGAAGCAATGTTAGTCCAGCTTAATTTCTGAACTCATAATGAATGTTGTAAAGGGGTTGAAAAGGGGAGAGGGATATTAATGTTTGAAGCTGCAATGAACATGTCCATTGGCAATTGGAATTTGAAGAATGAAGAATCTGCTCATTTTCTCATTCTCTCTTAGGCTCATGGATACATAGTACACAAAAATTTTATGTTTTTGATTGAGGTGTGATTCTTGAAACAGTTTAGTTTTAGTTAGAAAAAGTCTAACTGGTATATTTACTCGGGTTTTAAAGTTAAAAAAGTTATTGTATCTGTAGGGTCTAAAACTTAAGTAAATAGTTAAAATTGTGATTGATTCTTGAAATTAACTTTGTGATTCCCTAAATAGTTCGAATTCATGGAGTCTAATAGACATATTCAATTTGGTGCAAAAGTTAAATAAGTTATGGTAGTTTTGAGGTATAAACCTAAATCATTAGTTAAAATCTCTATACATCAAATAAATAATTATTGGATTAGGGACGAGACTGACAACTTCCCAGAGAGTAATGTTTACTTGATGACATCCTATTTTTCATTGCTTATTGCAAAGGTTTTGTGATAAAAAATAAAAATAAAAATAAGAGGGTATGATGTGATTAAATTTATAAAATAAATCAGGATAAAAACAGTTCATCAAAAGTTTTTCTCTATATTTTTTGTAATCGTTTTGGCCCATTTCGAACTTCCAAGAAGGCATCATAACTGTTCATTATTATGTTACTCATGTTATTCCATGTAATGGTAAACTTAGCTCCATTGTTGATTATTAATAGCACTTTACTTTTTTCCTGATTTTGAGTAATCCTTGTTACTGATAGAATGTATTTAAAATACGCTCATTGCTACATAATGTTGAGAAGCTACTGGTCGTCATGCCGATGTATTTTTTTTTTTATTTGATTGACTTAAAGAGTTGGACTTGGATTTGCCCATCTTTTATGGACTTCAGAGATTGATGAACTTTATTGTGTGACTTGGAAATGCAAGGGATTTTGAAAGAATAGGATCTTGGTTGGAATGATTGACACGATTCTAAAAATAACATTGTTGATAAGTTGTTAGCTACATAAAAAAGCACAGAATTAGCTAACTGTTACATTTGTGTAATTTATAGTTATTGTTTTCATCAATAAAAATTCGTGGCTCGTAATTAAGTTTCATTATTAGGATGTAAACTGAGGTAGATTAGAGCTTATGTCATCATGCAAGACTATTCTATTTTTTTTGACTATCTTGCCCACTACAACAGAATCCTTTTTATTTAAAATTAACTGCTTCATATGCTGTAGTGTAGTACTTGCAAATAGTTTTGGTAGTTTCATATATCATCAATTCCAGGGGATTTTACTAATATAGATGGACGATAATTTTAATTGTGATTACATTCACGTGGTTTTGTACTTCAACTCTCTTGCAAAATGCAATAGCCTACTTATTACTTCATAATTCTACTCATAACTCTAATGCCTGCTCTTTTCTTGTAAAACACTTGTTTTTTGAAACATAAATGTGTCTTGGTTCATTTTGTTTGATCCTGATCTCTTCAGGTGAGTTTCTCAAAACTTTTTTTCCCCTTCATTACATGATATTTAGGATTTGTGTGGTTGTTCCAACTCTGTGGCTTGGATCATTTGTGTCCAACCGCAAGGATGTTAAAGGGATTATGAACACATTGCAGTTAATTAGAGAGGAAGTTATAAAGGACGGTAACAATAAGGACGAAGAGACGATTTCTAGGTCATTTTTGTTGTTTTTCTTAGATTTCAATGTATTTAGGCCCTGTGTGCATGAATCTCTTGACTTCCCCCTCTCTCTCAAGGGCATTGTGTATGTGAATAGATCGATTGGAAAGCGAGAAATGTGAAAAAACCTAATTAAACAAAATGTTGTTTTGTGTACATACTCTGATGGCTTCTATTGGAAATCTGGAAACGATAAATTGAGTCCCTTAGATGCAGTTGTATTAATGAATCTGTATATGTATTTGCAAAGAATGTGACTTTTGAATATGTTGAGGCTCTTAAATGAGGTTGTAAGCTAATTTTTATATTGTGATCTCTGAATGACTGGGTTCCAAGTGTTAATTGTGCGTGCAAGATCCTGCACAATATACACTAGAACAGATCTCTTCCGTGGTGAACACGTGTCCGTCAAACGGGTGGTCGATCTTGCTACTTGAACAGGTTGTGAGGGTCGAAGGTGGCCCAAGGTGGATAATGAATCGTTTTTATGAGTCGCCTGAGTGATCCTGGAAGGCTAAAGGAGGTTCCTGGAACAAAGAAAAACAAGTTAGAAGGGCACCGGAGTGTTTTCCGACGTATCCCCTCCAACGATCAAGTCAGTTCTTTGAGAGAGGGGAAGAAGAAAACATTGTATGATGGTTGAGAAAGGGTTTGTTGCGTACCTCTTTTCTGTTTGTGAGAACTATTTATATCTTAAAAACTCATCATTGCTGTCAGTGTAGTTAGTTGGTAATCATTGGAGGTGAGCAGTGTGCACACCAATTTTCATGAGTAATGTTCTTATTCTTTACTGCTCAGGACCCCGAGCAACTAATGTTTTCTCCTCGGTCTGCCGAACGTTTAATGATCTTCCCTCGGCGAGGGTGTATTAAATGCCCAGGCTTTGGGATATTTATTACCTTTCACTTCCGAGCCCTTATGCATTAAATGTTGTCTCATCAAGGGAAGCGTGCATTAAATACTTGTTTTCTCAAGTCGTGTGTCAGTAAGGGTATTTTGGTCTTTTTGTCTCTGACCTGACACAATACGCCATGTGTCTATTCCCTTTTGGTTGAGCATTCTGCTTTCTTGTGCCTCCTGACACCATTTGAGTAAGACGAGATCATGATGGCTAGTGATTTGTCCTTCAATAGCCCTTGCAGGAGTAGAAACGCCCACGCGAATAGATACCCCTCGGTGTCGAGGGACTAGCATGATTTAGGACCGATGTACCCAAACTGCCAAGGAATACGTGTCGATCTATGGTGGGTTGGGGATCCTTGATCCCTATGATAGCATCCTCGGAGCAAGAGGGTTGGAAACTGACGAAGACGTGTCGGTATCACAGCGAAAGTCTCCATTGATGCCGAGTACACGTGTCATCATTTGGGAGTGTCTGAAAATGTCCCATCAACTGCCCCCCAGCCTTCGATCTTCTGATGCCGAGGACACGCGTTGTAAGGAGACAAAGGGTTCTGCAACTACCCCAACCATTTCATCATTGCTTTTAGCCGTTTCTCGCTGCTTAGGAGGTCGTGCGCATTAAATGCGCCTCTTCGTGCTTCATGCCTAATGATGGGGATGAGTACTATATAAACGAGCTCTCTCTCTCTCTTTTCCACACTTTTGTCATTTCGAACTCAGAGAGCTTTCGCCTGAAAACTTCGTCGGAGACCCTCTTTATCACGTCGTCTACCAGTCAGTCGTCACCGGAGTTTAGACCAGCAAACACCCTTTTGCTTCTAAACCTTCTGGAGAGAGGAACCACTCCGAGCCCTTCAGAAACCTTTGTTCACGTTCTGGTGAGTCCTTGTATCTTCCTTCTTTCCGTCTTTCTGGGTTTTTATTTTTTATTCTCCGATAACCGGAGGTGTTTCTAGTTGTCATTATGTGACCAACCCTCAGGAAACCCCTTGGGGATCTTCGTAGAAAATTTTTTTCCTTTCTCTTCAGTTTTTATCTTCTTTGGAGATGCCCCGACGTCGCCCTGTCACCGAAGATCCACAGGTCAGTTCCTCGAGGCCAGGGAAGTACAAAGTAAAGAGAGACGAGCAGATCAATAAGTTTAAGGCCCGATACCGTATCCCCCCAAACGTAGGTATAGAAGAGTACGACCCAGTATTGCATAACCGTACTCTCGGGGCCGAGGATGAGATGCCATTTTTCACCAAGGCAATCATAAAGGGTGGAATTAGGTTCCCCCTGCCTCTTCTACTCCTCCAGTTCCTCGCCCATTTCAACATTTTCCCAGGGCAGTGTAGCCTTAACGTCTTTAGGATAATAATGGGAGTCTTAGAGCTTAACAACCGTCTCGGGATAAACGTTGGGCTCAACGATATCCTTTTTTGCTGCTCCCTGTTGAGGGCCATGCCTTAGTAGGGTTTCTACCTCAAAGCCAGAGATCCATCCATCTACCTTGTAACTCACCTCCCTAACTCGGACAAAGGATACAAAGATGACCTTTTGATCTTCAGTGGATCCTGGCAGTGGGGTACTAGTCTCCAATACAATGGTCTGATGTGCCCTTTTGAATGGAGAACGACAAGTACGTCGGCTTATCCGAGTCTACTGTTTTTGTCCTTGGGGTTTTTTAGAAGTGTTAATAACCTTTTTTCTTGTGTGGACGTCTCCGCCCGGGAAGTTGCTCCTCCCCCTCGGCCCTTGGTGAACTTTGCTAACCTCGTCACTGTTTGGAGATTTGTTGGCGACGACGGGTTCGGCCGGGCTACTCACATTCTTCTGAACTACTCAGCAGGGTACAAAAAGTTCTCACAACTCCCCCAACCCTTTGACCCTTTGCGGTGGTCTGAACTCTTCGATCAGACTGCGCAACAAGAGGCCGAGCAGAACTTGGAGGAAGATCTCGACAGGGTTACTGAGGCGGAAGTAGAGGGTGCCCTTGAAGTTGAGGAGTTCGGGGCCAGAGAGGCTTTGGTTCCTTCGCACGCCGAGGTGGGGACTTCTAGGAGAGATTCATGGCCCGACTTCCACATCCTTCAGTCCCTAAACGCAGATGACGCCTTTGAGATAACCATGTCACGCACGCCCCGCATAGATCTAGGATTCCTAAAACAGTGGCAGGCCCTTGCCGCTGGGAGAGGACAGGGGTCAACCATTAGCGCCCCATCAACAGGGACCAACGCCAACCCCCACCTCCGAGGGCCGCTGGTTGGGGTCAAGTGCGCGATCAAGATCTTCAAGTCGAGGAGGACCAAGCAAAGGTACGACAGCCCAGGCAGGAGATCAAGGGCCCCCTCCGCTCAACAACCAAGCCGGAGGGGCCGTGGGTTACCTCAACAGCAACAAAGGCAACAACAACAGCAACAGTAGCAGCGGCAACAACAGCAATAGTAGCAGAGACAGACTCCACCTCCCCCTCCGCAGACGGTGGAAGTTGTAGAGTGGAACCCTCGGGCTACTGATCATATGAACTGGGTTATCAAGGTCTACGATTCCATTCTGCAGGACCCCCATGTCTCTAACGCAGTGAGCGAGACGCTCCATTTCTAGGCCGACATGGAGGCTCACAGGGGGCGGACAACGAACACATTCCGTTCCATCATTCAGAATTTCCTGGTGGTAAGTTCATCTTTGTTTCAGCCTTTTTCTTGCCGCATCACCTATAATTGACCTAGTTCTTTCCCTCGCAGGCCACCCAACAAATTTTCATAATTTCTGCACAATATCATGCAACCAGGATGGACCTCCAACAGATCTAGGAGCAAAAAGAAGAGTTGAAAGAGCCCTGGCCAGTGCTAAGGAGGATGTGGTCGCTAGGGACTCCACCCTCGCGAGGCAGGCTACTCAGATTGAGCAACTCTTTAAGGAAGGCGAATTGGCAAAGGTCGGCGCTGAAAAGCTAAGTGCTACCTTGGCCAACGTTGAGAGGAGGATCACACAGCAAACGCAACGGCTCTTTGCAGCCGAGGATAGGGCTATCGGGTCAGAGGAGAGTTGTCTGGCTCTAACCTAGGAGCTGGATAAAGTTAGGGCGAAAGCGGAGAATAGGAAGACTGAAGAGCAAATTCGAGAGGAGTTTGCCGATGACATACTGTCCACTCTCGAGGAGAGCAGCAAAGAGTTCTTCAAAAAAGGGTGGGATGAGGCGCTTCGAGCCGTCGGCGTCCTTCCAGACTCTCCACTCTTCTAGATGCACAATTACGAGCCATCGACGGAGATGGCGCAGGCCGAGGCCGAGGTTGCTGCTGAGGGTGCGGCCCTAATGCCGATGCAAGTTTTGGCAGACCCACTTGAGGTGGTAATCCTTGTCCCATCCGATAAGGCCCTGCCAGAGTCAGCCACTTCTGTCCCCAATTCCAACATTCCTCAAACCCTCACTGCTGCTGATTCTGCCTCAGCTCTGCCTGCCCCCGAAGCTGCTCACCCCTTCTGCATTGATTCTCCTTGCAGTGACGTGTTGGAGATGTCCGGGGCCAGATGAAACTTCTTTTTTCTTTTTCGAACTGTACTTTTTAGTCTAAACGTTGTAGCCCTCGGGGACGCAAAGCCTTTTTTTTGAAATGAATGGCCTGTTTTTTATTTTTTGAGTACTTGCATTGTCTACTGAAACCATTTCATTATATGTATTTCATCATCTTTTTTACACTGATGTTGTAGTAACTAGTGGTAACGAAATATCTCCACAACTCGGATACCAGGGGAGCAATTTGGCTGATCTGTCCGATTGATTCAGCTTCATCATTTCTGTGTCGTATGCCCCCTTTGGGGTAGTGTCCACCCCAGGGGTTTGTTCCTTGGACTGCCTTGATGGCTTTGCCCTCCTAAGGCTTTGCCCTTGTGATACTGACATTGATGATACTGTCATTAATCAGTGCTAAGAGAGATAATACTCAAAAATAGTACTTCTTCAGATTTATCACATTCCAAAGCCGTATTACAGGTTTTCCTCTCATATCTTCTAATCTATATGATCCGGAGCCCCCTACTGACACCACTTTGTAAGGTCCTTTCCAGTTAGGTCTCATCTTCCCTTCTGCTGGGTCTCGAGTATTGGCCGTCACCTTTCTGAGGACCAGATCGCCGATTTGAAATTCTCCGGTCTTTACTCTTTTGTTGTGAAGTCTGAAAATTCTTTCCTGATATTTGGCCATTCTTAAGGCAGTCATTTCCCTTCTTTCCTCTGCCAGATCCAAATTCAGGCCAAGTTGTTGGTTATTGCCACCTGTGTCGAAGGCTTAAGTCCTTATGGTGGGGAGTCCCACTTTTAGAGGTATGACTGCCTCCATCCCGTAAGCCAGGGAGTAGGGGGTCTCCCTTGTCGAGGTCCGAGGGATGGTCCTGTATGCCCACAGAATGTTCAACAGTTCATCCGCTCATCTTCCCTTGACTTTTTTCAATCTCTTCTTGATACCATTGACGATCGTTTTGTTGGAAGATTCTGCCTGCCCATTGGCTTGGGGGTATGCAGGGGGTAGAATAGAAATTACGGATTCTGAGTTGCTCGCAAAAGGATTTGAAGCGTCCGCCAGTGAATTGAGTCCCATTATCAGATACAAGCGCTCGGGGAATCCCAAATCTGATGACTATGTTTCTCCAAACAAACTTCTTAACATCTATGTCGCGGATGTGAGTCAATGGCTCTGCCTCAACCCACTTGGTGAAGTAATCTGTTGCTACAATCAAGAACCTCTTATTCCTAGGAGCCTTAGACAGGGGTCCAACCAAGTCCCCTGCAGGCTGTTTGATTGCCGGGACGAATCTCTGACATTGGTCGCATATTTGGACATGTGCTTGCACATCCCTCTGCATCCGTGGCCACCAATATCCCTGAGACATGATGCGGTGAGCCATGGATCGCCCTCTAGAGTGCCCCCCACATATTCCTTTGTGTACTTCGTAGAAAAGGTCTTCCACCTTATCCTTCTGGACGCATAGTAGGTAAGACCCTGAGAACGACCTTCGGTACAGCTTCTAATCCGGGGAGATCCAAAATCTCGAGGCTTTGAGCTTTATCTTCCTGGCTTCTTTCGAACACTTGGGGAGATCCCCTGTTACCAAGAACCTGAGAAAATGATCTGTCCAACTAGGCTGCCTATGTTCTTCCTTGACAGCCATCGCCTCAGGAGCTTTATCTATACTGGAAGTGGGAAGATACTCTATAGTGATCCTGCGTGGCAGAGAGAGATCTAGTGCTGAGGCTAGGCAAGCCAGGGCGTTAGCATGCACATTCTTATCTCGGGATACTTGTTTGATATCGATCTTTCCGAACTTTCGGATCACAGTTGTCACCTCGTGATGATAGGTCTTCATCCTAGGATTCCTTGTCTCAAACTCTCCGTTAAACTGGTTGACTACCAGCATGGAATCACAGTGGAAGACCAAGTCCGTAACTCCTGTCGCCTCGGCTAACCGAAGCCCTGAGATGAGAGCCTCATACTCGGCTTCGTTATTGGATGCTTTGAATCCCAGCCGAACGGCCTGCTCGACGACAACTCCATCCGGGGAAACTAACAAGATATCGATTCCGGACCCTTTACTGTTGGAGGAACCGTCTACGCATAGAAGTCGTGACGGTATCTTATCATTCTTCGAGGACGTTATGTTAGGAGAGGGTGGCCCTTCCAGGACAGGAGGTCCCCTGATAAACTCTGCTATGAAATCTGTCAATACCTGCCCCTTTATAGCAGTTCGAGGTTTGAAGTGGATGTCATGTTCTCCCAACTCCACTGCCCATTTGAAAATCCTTCCAGAGAGATCTGCCTTTCTGAAAATGCCCTTTAAGGTCTGATCGGTAAGGACAATAATCGGATGTGCCTGGAAATAATGCCTCAATTTTCTTGCAGTTGTGACTAGGGATAGAGCGAGTTTCTCCAAGGGTAGGTATCTTGTTTTCGCATCCAGTAGCGCTCCACGTATCTTTCCCGGCCCCCTTGATGGCCACAAGGAAGGGTTTGTATTTGTCCGAGGAGCGCGAGATAAAACAGTTGAGTGCTGCTGCCACATCCCGTGAGCTTCTGGACTTCTCGGACCGTTCGGGGGCTCCGGACATCCAGGATCGCTTGAATCTGATCTGGGTTAGCTTCGACTCCTCGCCGACTCACCAGATATCCGAGAAATTTACTTGACTCCACTCCGAAAACACACTTTGCGGCGTTTAGCTTCAATCCATACCCCTAAAGGTGGAGAAGTTATCGGCCAAATTCACCAAATGGTCACAACTTCTTCTACTTTTAACCAACATATCATCGATGTAGACTTCCATGGTGTTGCCGATCTGTCTTTTGAACATCCGATTCATCAGCCTCTGATACGTAGCTCCGGCGTTCTTCAGCCCAAATGGCATGACTTTGTAGCAGTAAACCCCCCTCGGAGTGATAAACGCTGTCTTTTCTTGATCCGGGGGATAGAGAGGAATTTAATGATATCCTGCTCTGGCATCCAAGAAGTCCGTACGCTGGTACCCGATAATGGCATCCACCAACTGGTCCACCTTTAGGAGGGGGTAGTCGTCCTTGGGACACGCTTTGTTCAGATCAGTGAAGTCTACGCAGACGCGCCATTTTTTCCTTTTTTCTTCGCACAGACTGTGTTAGATGATCACTTCGAGAACTGCACCTCCCGGATGGTATCGGCCTCTAGGAGTTTATCAATTTCCTCGTTCATCACCCAGGCGTGGGTGCGGCGCCATGCACCGTGGTTTCTGCTTTATTGGCTTGTGTGTCGGGTCAACATGTAGCTTATGCATGATTACTTCGGGATCCACCCCCTTCATTTCCATTGCGTTCCAAGCGAACACGTCTGTATTTTGCTTCAAAAAGTCGATCATCTGTTCCTGTTCAGCTGTAGGCATTGCGGTTCCAATCAGGAAGTATCTCTTCTCTTCACCATCCACTAAGAACACCTTTCGAAGGTCTTCTACCGATCGGTCCGTCAGATCAGTCCGGGGGGGGTCATCCACTCCAGGACGCTCGGACTGTGATTGCTATTTTTTCAGGATCTCTTCCGGGGCGCGTCCCTTCTCTTGGGTGGAAACCCCCATTCTCACAGCCGAGTAAAAATAATTTTCGCGGATGCTTGATCCCCTCGGATCTCCATTATCCCTTCTGGTGTAGCAAATTTCAATTTCTGATGATAAGTGGAGTGCACCGCTCCCAGCGCATACAACCAAGTTCGCCCCATGATCACATTGTAGGGAGAGTTCATATCAATCACGACAAACTCAGTATTGATGGTGAAGGGACCCGTGATGACAGGTAATGTAATTTTGCCTATGGGCAAGGCAAATAAGCCATTAAATCCGACGAGGGCGTCTTGACCTTAGTGAGGTCTTGAGGCTAAAGCCCATCCGTTTTAAAGTCTCCGAATACATCACTTCCGAGGAACTC
>CAUOFW020005198.1:0-28076 GCA_963454935.2 Ilex paraguariensis | reverse complement strand
CACGTTGTAATACCCCATGTCACTGGGGTTCATAACTTAAACAAAATTTGGGCAGAATCTCCTTTGTACGGAGAGCTCTACCCAACACACATAACCTGTGCAATCCTAATCATTGACCACACCAAGCCCCAATATCAACCCTCAATCAAAATAGCATTGAATATCAACATTCACAACATTCATTCATTTACAAAAGAATATTGTCCATGAGTGTCCCATTACATGCCATTGTCAAAATACAAGTTTTGTACATAATTTATAGAAGGCCAAATGTAAATATCTACAAGGGACTACAAAATGTAATTCAAAAGCCAGAACCCGACCCAGTCGTCAATACGGGGCCCAAGTGAGAGCCATCAACACCAACCTATGTAGCAACTGAAATATATTCCCATAAAGGGTGAGCAATGCTTAATAAGGTATCTCCTGTGAAGATCACCTCCTAACTCAGATGCATATGAAATGTCACATGTGATTCATCATGTCAAGCATTCAATTGAATATATCAATCTCATATGTGAATGTCAAAATTTCATGTCATGTCATGCCATGAAATGAGAATTCACATATGCAATGCAAATCGAGCTCCATCCGCTCCCATAACACGTGTTATGTCATACGTATGCATCCGAGCATTCCAAGCCCCTGTCATTGATGTTGGATATCCAATGACTATTTTATAAAAATCTTGTCGTTTTTGGGGTAGATATTTATGGACTTCCATCAACGGTCACCTAATCGACACGATATCTATGGACTCACACCAACAGTTTCATGTACACAGACACACTTTATAAATTCAATACCAACGGAAGTGCATATCTGAAATTATTAGATCTTGCACCTGAGGAAGAATCTATCATTTCTTGCTAATCTTGACACATTTTTCAATACAAACTCGTGCGACTCAACTAAACCTAGGTCCAACTTTTTCGAACCCACGTATCAACCCCACCAAGAATGGTATTTGATTAAAAACATGCACGCACAGCCACACTCATGTTGGATGCTAATGAATGTGATGCTACTCATGCATATATAATTAAAATGAATAATTGAATCTCATAATATCATGTTCATCATATCGTAAAACATATAATAAACATGTTCATTTTTCACAATATTCCCAAGCATGTCACATGTGATATCAATCAAATTAACATACTTGAATTTCTAAGCATTTTATCAAATACATGGTAGGCATAAAATTTAAACACATAGCAGACCCAAACAATCCATTTCGTTAAACCAAAAACCAAGCAATTTCATCAAACCCAGATCAAGCAAGAATTGGTTTTAACATATTCTTATACCCATTTGTTATATTCTAGCTACACTAGGTGTGAGCTAATACATGAGAGTTCACCTCTATCATCCTACCAGATTTATATCACAACCCTAGGTTAGAAATAAATATAAATAGGAGGGAACCCTACCTCTTGTAGAATAAACCCGCGTAGTAAAAGTCCTAAGAACCCCAAACCAAGTCTTCCAAGTCTTAGTGTTAAATTCCCCTTTTTGAGATCTTTAGAGAACAACACAATATTTGGTATGGTTGCGTTGCTCTCATCGCGTAAAGAAACTTTAATTCTCGGTTCGAAGCGATCCAACAATTGGATCTCAGCGAATCTAAGGAGGAAGATGGAGGAAGCTTGGGCAATCTCTTCTCTCTCTCTCTTTTTCGAAAATGGAAGGCCAAGAATGGGGGAAAATCAGATTTTCACCCCTTTAAATGCATGGCCCTCGTTGCACCATACGTCCCGATTTATCTAATCTAATTTTATTTCGAATCAATTAAATTTCACTCCACATTTAGTTCAACATATTTTTATTGAACTAACTTTAAATTATTTGTCGAGTTTTATGGATAAAATTTGATCGCATTTATTTTAATTGTGCAGTACCGAATCGTATCGTAAAACTCAAAAATTATAACTGTCTTGAAATTCAATGAAAATTGACTAGGTAGTTAGATTTTGCGATACGAATCCAATGGTAAGGTCTGTTTCATCATCCAACTTCTAGAAAAATTGAGATTTTCAACCCGTACCGTAAACACTAATTATAATTTTGCCCTTTTTAATTAAGTTTTAATTTTTTCAGGTTTTACATTCTTTCTCCCTTAAGGAAATTTCATCCTCAAAATTACACACACATGCACATATAACAAACTGTAATTTTAACTAGTCATATAATACTCTATGATTACAAGAAATGTACATTCATTCTCAAATAAGAATGGATAGTTAATAAGAATAGTGTCCTCGCACTCCCATGTCGCCTCCTCCATACCACAGTACTGTCACAGTACCTTCACCAAAGTCACAATCTTGTCGTGTAAAACTTGATATCGGCTATCCATAATACGTATCGGACCCTCCTCGAAGGTTCCATCTGTATTGACAACCAGCTCACCCCAATCCACCACCGTGACGCCCCTAAAATCGAGGGTCGTTATTTAATCCGTTGACCACCAGTCAACCCGTGGAATTGTCCGTGAGTATCACTTGATTCGACATTACGCTAATATTATTCTATTACCCAGAATTTTAACTCACACGTATTACTCGTGTTCCTTTAATCATTTAATCCAACCAAGGTCCAATATACCTCATTTAATGTCTATTTGTATCATTGGAATCAAGAAAACCAAAGCCTAAAAGCATGGCAAAATAATTTAAAAATTTTAGTTTGCCTTCTGGAGAGACAGTACCGGTACGCTTTTCATTCTTGGCAAACTGTACCGGTACACAGTACCGGTAAAATTTGTCCAGGTTTGCCCAATTCACCTGTTTTTGATTTCTAACCCATTCCAAAACCTACTTTTTTCATCCAAAACATACTAAACCATGTTTTTCACATATAATTTAATATATACAACGTCTAATACAACGCATTCCATACATTTACATGCCAAATGGGATTTAAACAAAAGTTTTACAAAACTTCTTTTTCAAAAGCCACAACCCGGCTTTTCTTCATCATTGATGCCCCGAATGAGTGCCATCCACCAGATTGTAGTCCGCACCTGAAATATTTTCCCGTATAGGGTAAGTCATGCCCAGTAAAGAATCTCCTACAGAGGCTACTACCCAACCTAAGTGCATATGCAATCCTCTAATGCAACAATTTACAACCAACAACATTCCAAATGAATGTATATCATTCGATGTTGGAATCTTAGCAATGTCATGCCATGAAGTGAGATGAGACTCAATCATGCAACTCAACCTGAGCCATCCCCTAGCTCTTTTTCCACATGTAATGTCATGGTTTTTAAAACCGGGCTCCCAAGCCCCCGTCATTGGTTTCACTCACCCAATGACTATTTGAAAATTTTCAGTTCTTTCTTGGGATGTATATTTATGGACTTACACCAATGGTCACCCAATCGACATGGAATTTATGGACTTCCACCAACGATTTTGCGTAAAATGACACACTTTATGGGCTCTTATACCAACGAAAGTGCGTATCCAAATCACTGGGTCTCTCACCCGAGGGATAGTCTAGCCTTTCTTGCTAACCCCGACCCAATTCTTTTTCATGCACCATGCGACTCAGCCGGATATTCAATCCATCTTTCCTAAGCCCACCCATCATCCACCTATTTGGTGTTTGATATCAATAATGCACACACACACCCATACATCTGGCTATGGATGCGATTTCGCTGTGCAAATGCAATGTAATGCCCCATTGCTATTTTAATATCATGCCCATATGTAAAGAATGTCAAATGAGCAACTTTAAACTCATATATACATATCTCATGGTAATTTACATCTCATGCATATAATTACCAACTTTATAACAATGTTAATACATCAATAAGCATATATCAACATTTTGTTTTTCAACAACAATCACTAGCATGTTATTACATAATATAAGCCAATAACACACTTCAGTCCCCAAGGCATAATTTTAAACACATAGCATGCCCACAATCACATTTCCATGGAATTACAAAAATAATTACCATATATCAACTCCAAGCTAGAAATTTATTTTAACCCATTTTTGTATCCATTTTCATACCCATTTCATCAATTTCACAAGCATAGGCACATGATATAGCATTTTATAAATCCACCCATTACATATAGACAACCTAGGTTGTAAATAAACCTAAGTAGGAAGGAACCCTACCTCTTGAAGCGTAAAACGATGTTGAAAAGCTTCAAGGACCCAAAATAAGCTAGAACCTCTACTTCCCAAAAATCCTATCCTTGAAATCTTGCCCAAAACCGACCTCCTTGGTATGGTTTTGTAGCCCACATCGACGAGAACAACTTTTCTTCTTGGCCCGAACAATTTCGATCACTCAATCTCTGTAGATCTTAGAGAGAAGATGGAGAAATTCTCTCTTTTCCCTCTCTTCTCTATCGGCTAACGGCTGAACATAAAAAATGAGGCCAAAATAAGATTTTCTCCTTATTAATAGTCTTAGAATATTTGGCCCACACCGTGCCACATGGCCCACTTTTTTTCGGGTCCGTTTTCATCCCAAAATGATAAAGTTTTGCCCCGGTTCAAGTTCAAATTAATTTTATTTCAATTTGCCTTAAATTATTTTTCAACTTTTGAAATGTTATCAAAAATCTCATTTTTGGGTCACCTTAGACTCGACTGCCCTGTAAAACGCCAAAAATCCGACTATCTCGGAATTCGATGAAATTTGACGTGGTAACTAGATTTCGCGAGACGAATCCAATAGTGAGGTCTGTTTCGTCATCCAAGATCTAAAAAATTTCAAGTTTATAACCCATACTGTAGTGATAAATTACCATTTTACCCCTTTTTATAAAAAATTTAAATTTACCCTGGTTTTACATTCTTCCCCCCTTAAAAGATTTTCGTCTCCGAAATTTACTTACACACTTAACCGCATGTATATGCAACAATGACATTATAATTAAAATTATTAAAACTTGTACCTCCATCCTCGAATAGGAATGGGTAGTTGATACGTATAGTGTCCTCACCTTCCCATGTCGCCTCCTCCATGCCTCGGTGCTGCCACATCACCTTCACTAACCTCACGGTTTTGCATCGTAAAATCTGCTCCCGGTTATCCATGATACGCACAAGTCCTTCCTCAAAGGTCTCATTCGCATCAACAATCATCTCTCCCCAATCCACCACATGTGTTGGATCTAGAGTATACTTCCGAAGCATAAAGAATTGGAACACCGCGTGAACAACCGATAGATTTGGTGGTAACACCAACCGATAAGCCACTGTACCCACCCTCTCGAGTACCTCGAAAGGCCTAATAAACCTCGGTGACAACTTTCCTTGTTTTTCAAACCTGACCACTCCTGTCTTAGGCATCACTTTCAAGAAGACGTGATCTCGTACCTCAAACTCCAGAGGTCACCGTCGTTTGTCGGCATAGCTCTTCTGCCGGCTCTGAACCCTAAGAAGACGCTTTTGAATCAAGTCCACTTTCTCCGAGGTGATTCTAATCAAATTTGGATCTGCAAAGGGTCCCTCTCCCACCTCAGTCCAACAAATCAGAGAATGGCAAGGCCTCCCATAAAGTGCCTCATAAGGTGTCATTTGTATGCTCGCCTGATAACTGTTATTGTAGGCGAATTCCATTAAGGGTAAGTGATCTTCCCAACTACCCTTAAGATCTAGAACGCATGCCTGTAGTATGTCCTCTAATATCTGGATAGTCCTCTCCGACTGACCGTCCGTCTAGGGATGAAATGTTGTACTCATCGTCAATTGAGTCCCAATAGCCCATTGAAAGCTCTCCCAAAAGTGGGCAGTGAATTTGGGATCCCAATCTGATACTATAGATACGGGCACCCTATGCAACCTGACAATCTCCTGTATGTACAATCTGTAAAATTTCTCCTATCGGAAGGTTATCCGTACCACCAAAAAGTGCACCGACTTCGTAAGTCAGTCCACTATCACCCACACCGCCTCATGTCCCCACGATGTTCGTGGCAAGTGGGTCACAAAATCCATCGTGATATACTCCCACTTCCACTCAGCTACCTCCAAAGGCTGGAATAAACCCACAAGTCTATGGTGCTCAGCCTTGACCTGCTGAGACGTGAGACATCGTCTGACAAAGTCCCCAATGTCTCTCTTTATTTCACTCCAATAATACTGGCGACAAAGATCATGGTACATCTTTGTGCCACCTGGATGCATAGCAAATCGGGAGCAATGAAACTCCCTAAGGATCTCCTCATGTAACTGGGGAACTATAATCCTTCCTCGATACCGAAGGCTGCCATCAGAGTGAATGGCCTAACCCTCGTCACCTATACCTGCCTGAACTCGGTCCCTAACGGATGATAACTCTGTATCCTATCCCTGGGACTCTATCACCTTGCTCAGTAGGGAAGGTGTAGCCACTAAACTCCCTAAAGTATCTTGAGCCTACCCCATTTATCGTAGCCCGAACTGTCCCACAATCTCGAACATCTGCCACTCTCAGAAAGCCACACTAGCCAAGACTCCCCGTGACTTCTTGCTGAGTGCATCAGCCACCATATTTGTCTTACCGGGATGGTAATGCAAAATGAAGTCGTAGTTCTCCAGAAATTCCATCCACCTGCATTGCCTCATGTTGAGGTCCCGCTGTGTAAAGATGTACTTCAGACTCTTGTGGTCCGAAAATACCTCAAATTGCTCACTGTATAGATAGTGGTGTCAAGTCTTCAAGGCAAAGACAATGGCCTCCAACTTCATGTCATGTGTGGGGTAATTTTGCTCGTGGTTCTTTAACTACCGAGAACCATAAGCCACCATCCTCCCTGACTGCATCAAAACACAACCAAGTCCTTCGTTGGAGGCATCACAGTATACTGTATACCTCTGTCCCCTTTCTGGGACTATCAAAATAGGAGCAGAAGTAAGTCTCTGCTTCAACTCTTGGAATACCTTCTCACACTCATCATTCCACTCAAACTTGACCTCTTTTCGGGTCAACTTGGTCATAAGTGCAGCTAGTCGGGAGAAGTCCTCAATGAACCTCCGGTAATACCCCGTCAATCCCAAAAAACTACGTATCTCAAAAACTAATTTTGGCCTCTCCCAATTTATGACTGCCTCAACCTTCTACGGGTCCATGGATACACTCGAGATCAACACCATGTTCCCTAAGAATTTTACTTTTGTAAGCCAAAATTCACACTTGCTGAACTTGGCGAACAACTGATTGTCTCTTAAGGTCTGAAGAACAACCCTCAAAGTGACCCTCATGCTCCTCCTAAGACTTAGAGTAGATCAAGATGTCATCAACAAAAATCACAACGAACTGATCCAAATAGGGTTGGAACACCCTGTGCATGAGATCCATGAATGCCGCTGGGGCATTCGTCAACCCAAATGGCATTATTGTGAACTCAAAATGCCCATACCGTGTTCTGAACGTCGTCTTAGGGATATTTGCCTCCCTGAATCTCAACTAATGGTAACCTATACGGAGATCTATCTTGGAGTAGACCCGCGTTCCCCTCAACTGATCAAATAGATAATTGATCAACAGCAAAGGGTACCTATTCTTGATGGTAACCCGGTTCAATTGCCGATAATCTATACACAACTGAAGGGTCTTATCCTTTCTCTTAGAAAACAACACTAGAGCACCCTAAGGTGAAGTGCTCGATCTAATAAACCCCTTGTCCAACAATTCCTATAACTGGACCTTGAGTTCTTGCAACTCAGCTGGCGTCATTCTATACGGAGTTCTAGAAATAAGAGATGTACCAAGATGTAACTCAATGTTGAAGTCTATATCCCTATGGGGAGGTAATAACGGTAGTTCGTCCGAAAAAATGTCCTCATACTCACAAACAACTCGAGGTAGACCCAATTCCTGTCTCACCTCATCTTCTAAGTTAAGGCTCGCAAGCGAACCCATCAACTGCCTGTTCCATCAAGAATAGTACACGGATTGGGGCAAAGCTTCATGCTTTTTCCCCTAAAACTTGAAACAAACTCCTTCTGGCGTATAAGTAGTTACTCTTTTACGATCACAATCAATGACGACCTGATGTGCTGCCAACCAATCCATTCCAAGGATCACATCAAACTCCGACATATCCATGACTCTAAGGTCCACGGTGAATAAGACCCCCGAGATCTCTAACTCACAGTCCTGACATATCTGATCAACACACACCCTAGCTTCTAGGGGTGAATTCACATACAATGGCTCTTCCAAGGTATCAACTTCTAAGCCCAAATCCCTCACATATGATGCAGAAATGAATGAATGTGATGCACCAGAGTTAAATAACACCTTAGCCTATAACCGAGAGAGTAAAAATGTACCCTGGATGACCGATTGGTCCACTGGCTAAGTCTAAGATGTGATGGTGTAGACACGCCCCTGGGTCCCCAAAGTCCTGGCCTGTATGCCTTGTCCTCGGCCTCAACCCATGCCCTGGCCCATCTAGCTTGGTTGCGGAGTCCCCGCTCATGTAGTGATAGGGGCCTGAGTAGCACCCTAGAACTGGTACTGGCTCTCCTGGCCCATGGTAGGGTAGGGAGGAATGTAATGTGTTTGTGACTGTCCCATTGATGATTGGGACTAAGATAATGTCCCATAACTCTAAGACCCCTACCTCTGAGGGCAATCCTTCTTCGTGTGACCCCGCTAGTGGCAATGAGAGCAAGTCCTCTAACCTTTCTGATATGTTGTCCTGAAGTTTCTCCCGCCTTGGGAGGAATGACCTTAGCCTTGACCCTAATAGTCACGGCCCTGTCCCTGAAACCCTTGTGGGATAGAAGTCCTCTGCCTCCTCCCCGAACTAGAGGAAGAGGATTGACCTTTCTTCTTTCTATCATTTGCACCAACCTCCCGAATGTTCCTACCATCATTCACCTCTCGTTCAATGACCATCACTGTCTCGACCATTGAATCCAAATCTTGTAGGAGGATGCCCACAATCTTTCCTTGGATGGATAATTTCAGAACATCCTCAAACTTTCTCACCTTGGCCATATCCGTGGCCACGTAGTCATCGGCGAAACGGACTAATTCTGGCTTGTGTGCCTTAAACTATTGGAGGTTGCTTGAGCCTCCTTGATTTGCATTGGCACTAACTTGTGCGACAGTAGCCGTCATCATGCCCATAGTCTCGTTAAATGCTTGTTGGTCGAAAGTCGGTGGTGGTTGATTATTGTTCCACCCACCGCCTCGACGTCATCTTCCTCTACTAGCCATCTACACACATGTAGAATAGCAATAGACCAACAACTTAGTATCCCAAATTTAGGGATCAAATTTACACCTTGAACTATCCCGTTCCCTGGTTTTTCGACTCCCAAGGTTATGTTTTCTAACCCTAGTGTCACTTTTTCAAAAACATTTTACCATTCATACCATTCACATAACACATATCACATAACATGTAGCACGTAGCATTTAAGCACATAATCATGAATGTACAATGCATGCAATGGTCTAGACCCATGTCTAATAGCCCTAGGTAAATCGTATACCTATGCTCTGATACCAAGCTGTGACGCCCCCAAAACAAGGGGTCATTATTTAATCCGTTGACCACTCGTCAACCCACGAAATTGCCTGTCAGTGTCGCTTGATCCGACATCACACTAATATTATTCCATTACCCGGAATTTTAACTCATAATGATTACCTGTGTTCCATTAATCATTTAATCCAACCAAGGTCCAATATACCTCATTTAATGTCCATTTTATCATTGGAACCAAGGAAACCAAAGTCCAAAAACATGGTAAAATAATTTAAAAATTTCAGATTTTAGGAGACAGTACTGGTACTATGTTCCAATACAGTTTGTCTTCTAGATAGACAGTACTAGTACGCTTTTTCTTCTGGGCAGACTATACCGGTACACTTTGTCCAGTTTTGCCCAATTCACTTGTTTTCGATTTCTAACCCATTCTAAAACCTACCATTTTCATCCAAAACTTATTAAATCATGTTTTTCACATATAAGTTAATATATACAACATCTAATACAACCCATTCCATACATTTACATGCAAAATGAGATTTAAACAAAAGTTTTACAAAACTTCTTTTTCAAAAGTCACACCCCAACTTTCTTCATCGTTGATGCCCCGAATGAGTGCCATCCACCGGAGCGTAGTCCGCACCTGAAATATTTTCCTGTATAGGGTGAGTCATGCCCAGTAAATAATTTTCTACAGAGGGTACTCCCTAACCTAAGTGCATATGCAATGCTCTCATGCAACAATTACAACCAACAACATTCCAAACGAGTGTATCTCATTCGATGTTAGAATCTTAGCAATGTCATGCCATGAAGTGAGATGAGACTCAATCATACAACTCACCCCGAGCCCTCCCCTAGCTCTTTTTCCCCATGTAGTGCCATAGTTTTTAAAACCGGGCTCCCAAGCCCCCGCCATTGGTTTCACTCACCTAATTACTATTTGAAAATTTCTGGGTCTTTCTTGGGGTGAGTATTTATGTACTTACACCAACGGTCAACCAATCGACACATAATTTATGGACTTCCACCAACAGTTCCATGTACACTGACACACTTTATGGGCTCTTATACCAACGGAAGTGCGTATCCGAATCACCGGGTCTCTCACCCGAGGGATAGTCTAGCCCTTTTTGCTAACCCCGACTCAATTCTTTTTCATGCAACCGTGCAACTCAGCCAGATATTCAATCCAACTTTCCCAGGCCCACCCATCATCCACCTATTTGGTGTTTGATATCAATCATGCACACATACACCCACACACCTTGCTATAGATGCGATTTTTCCATGCAAATGCAATGTAATGCCCCATTGCTATTTCAATATCATGTCCATATGTAAAGAATGCCAAATGAGCAACTTTAAACTCATAGATACATATCCCATGGTAATTTACATCTCATGCATACAATTACCAACTTTCTCACAATGTGAATACATCAATAAGCATATCAACATTTTATTTTCCAACAACAATCACTAGCATGTTATTACATAATATAAGCCAATAACACACTTCGATCCCCAAGGCATAATTTTAAACCCATAGCATGCCCACAATCACATTTCCATGGAATTACAAAAGTAATTACCATATATCAACTCCAAGTTAGAAATTTATTTTAACTCATTTCTATATCAATTTTCATACCCATTTCATCAATTTCACAAGCATAGGCACATGATATAGCATTTTATAAATCCACCCATTACATATAGACAACCTAGGCTGTAAATAAACCTAAGTAGGAAGGAATCCTACCTCTTGGAACGTAAAACGAAGTTAAAAAGCTTCAAGGACCCAAAACAAGCTAGAACCTCTACTTCCCAAAACGATTAAATTTCACCCCGGTTCAAGTTTAAATTAATTTTATTTTAATTTGCCTTAAATTATTTTTCAAATTTCAAAATTTATCAAAAATTTTATTTTTGGGTTACCCGAGACTCGACCGCCCCGTAAAATATAAAAAATCCGACTATCTCAGAATTCGATAAAAATTGACGTGGTAACTAGATTTCATGAGACGAATCTAACGGTGAGGTCCATTTCGTCATCCGATATCTAAAAAATTTCAGATTTATAACCCATATTGTAGTGGCAAATTACCATTTTACCCCTTTCTATAAAAAGTTTAAATTTATCCGAGTTTTATAACCACATGTATAGGATTGGTGTGTACATTCGAATCATAGAGACATAGAACCCCACATGAACATCTGATAGATTTAGCAGTAATGCTAACCAGTAAGAAATTGTACCTCGGTGATAGTTTTCCTCACTTCTCGAACCTGGCCACTCCCCTCTTAGGCATGACCTTCAAAAAGACGTGATCTCTAACCTTAAACTCCAGAGGTCTCCGCAATCTGTCGGCATAGCTCTTCTATTAGCTATGAGCCGTAAGAAGACACTTTTGTATCTTGTCCACCTTCTCAATGGTGTTCATAATTAAGTTCGGACCTGTGGGAGGTTCCTCTCTAATCTCCATCCAACAGACCAAAGAACGGCACGGTCTTCCATAAAGTGTCTCATAGGTGACATATGTATGTTCGCCTGAAAACTATTATTGTAGACAAACTCCACTAAGGGTAAGTGCTTTTCTTAACTACCCTTGAAGTTAAGGACGCATGCCCATAACATGTCCTCTAAAATTTGGCTGGTCATCTCCGACTGACTGTCCAGTTGGGGATAAAAATATGTACTCATCATCAACTGTGTCCTCATTGCTCTCTAAAAACTCTCCTAGAAGTGAGCCGTGAACCTAGGATTCCAATACAATATTATAGATATGGGTACCCCGTGTAACCTAACTATATCTCGTATATATAATGTGCAGAATTTCTCCAGTGTGAAGGTCATCTGTATAGCCAAAAAGTGTGCCAACATCGTAAGTTAGTCCACTATCACCCACACCGCATCATGCCCACATGAAGTCCATGGTAGGTGGGTCACAAAAGTCATATTGACATGTTCCCACTTCCACCCATCAACCTCCAAGGGTTGAAACAGCCCCGCTGGTCTCTGGTGCTCGAACTTAACCTATTGACATATGACATATCTACTGACAATTTCTCCTACATATCTTTTCATCCCATTCCAGTAAGATTGACGGTGAATATCATGATATATCTTTGTGCACTAGGATGCACAGCAAAATGGGAGCAATGGAACTCCCTGAGGATCTCCTCTCTCATGTTTATGTCATAACAGTCGACGAGGTATTGTGACTACGCATTTAATCAACTATCTAGGTGCATAGTCTATTTCACCAACCCCAACTGATATATTTATTAAATTTTAGAGCTCTAGTTTGCATGCTAAATACTATAAATGTTGTGTATACAACTACAAATAACATTCTAACTAGATAGGGAGGGGAATAGGTTTCACCATGCTGCTTATGAGAATCAAACTCATGTGAGGCTTGGGAAGGGCAGCATAGTTAACCATGTGTGTTTCCCTTCGTTTTAGTACATATTGCGTTAAAACCGATTTGTTGGTTTAGACAATGAGTAAGTGTATTATTTGCATTGCATATAATTTTGAAATTAAGTATTGATTCTATAAGTTTTAATTTTTCTTGCTTATCACTCATCAAAAATATTGTTGTGATGTATCATGTTGTTTCCATGACAGTTTATTCGGTAATAAATTTACTGCATGAGCTTTCGATTGAAAAAGAAAAATGAGGTGGGAGCTGTTAGAAAAAAACATGTTTGTGTGTTTTGTTAACCCTTCCCTGTAGAACTTAATGTCATCATATATTTGGGTTGTAGTTTGGTTACCATTCATGGGTGATGCAAGTTGGACAGAGGTCTAAGTGTTCTATGCATATAAACCTCAAGGAGTTAATGTATAATATTTCAAATGTCAAAGAATCTACATGATTAAGTGACAAATCTTAAAGGGTCTGAATATAATTCTCCCATAATAATATTATGATGGGGAAAGTGGTAGGGTTGGCAATAGAAGATGGGATAGAGGTGGCAGTGTTGGGGGCCAAGGGTGTGGTAAAAACATATACACTGCATGGCACGAGAGGGTTGCTAGTTTCTTTGTATATCTTACCCTTTGTAACCGAATATTTTAGGTGAGATCCTATAAATTTGTTATAATAATGTTGATAATGTATAATTATTAAAATTTATTTTCTTACTATTTGAGATGCAACATTATGAATGAATTTTTCGTATTCAAGTTTTTTTTAATATATCCTTTGAATTAATCATATTACTAATTCATTCAAGGTCTAATAGACAATATGATAACGTAATAAGTATTTATTTGGTTTTTGTTAATATAATGATGAACAGTACCAAATTCAAAAAAAAGAACTTCAAGTCCAATACAAGACATCCAGTGGTGTTTTACGTTATCATTGACAGTAAGAAGTTATCAACAAAATCCATGCAAATCTAAATAAATTAATTTATGAAAAAGACAACCAGATTATAGCACAACAAACATATAAAATAAATAGTAATTGTTCATGTCTAAAGACATTACGTTATTCGTAAAAAATTGTAAATATTTGCATATAAATAAAAGCAATGTATAATATAATTACAAAAATACAACGATCAAATTGACATTGTTCAAATTGTATACAAAACATATATAATCAATCTTTTATATAAAGAAAGTCACGCTACAACTACAACATATTAATTCAAATATCTGAGAAAATATAATTATTGTTGATTAAACATCCATGATTTTTATATTTTTAATAAATTTTATCTCAAATTTTTAAAAATATAACTATTTATTTTTCTATAGGTTTTTACCTAAAGTTCATAAAATTATCTCTGCACCATTTTTCCAATGTGAGTTCGTGTAACTTTTGTGAGCTAATCATCCAAAAGTTTCACCCAAATTCTCGTAAATGTAAAAAAAATTGTTGAGAAATTAAGATCAGTTTCTATTTGAGTTCAACTTGAATATTTGTAAAATTTAATCGAATTTAAGTTTAAGTAATAATTTATACTTTATACACGACAGTCAAACTCAACTCAATTTGAGTCTTAATCATAATCATGTCAAACCGAAAATTGAATTTAAGTTCGATTCAATTAACACTTCTGTCACGCCCCATCCCGGTCTCTCAAGGATGAGACGTGATTAGGTTTTTGATACACTTGTTTTACATATGTAATCTGACTTAATAAAACACTAAATAATCCCATAGGTGCAACACCACCGCCTATCACTTAGCTATTAAGTATGATGGTAATACCTGACTCATAACCTGTAACATATATAACACATGTATCATTTCTTTTTCCAAGCCATATACACATAAAAAAATCCCATATCCACTTGGCATACATCATAAAGTATGCATGTTGATTCTGTTTACAATTATACACTATTAATCTGCTATAATTAGCTATCACTCAATATAATATACATCCCAACAAATAATTATACAAACACTCAACTTGTATCACTCACTCATTAAAACTAAATACATAATTAATAGACATACAACCTGAGTAATATCACACCAACTTCGTTGGACTACTCTAGATTAAATTCAACTCCATGAGATAATACTCAACCGACTGGACAGTGGACTGATCTACAACTCCCTCAATATTACATGAAAAAGAGAACAGGGGTGTGAGCTAAACTATGCGCTCAGTGAGTATACATATTGTATATGAAATGGAAATGATAGTAATATATAGAATTAAATAGATACTACGTAGATACACGTATCAAACAACATCAATCCAATTCCAAAGAATTCACAAGCCACAACACATCCATACTATCCCTCAATCAGGTAATCGATCCCACATGGATCCATGTCTCCCAAACCTCCTGAGAACACCACAGTGCTAGTACACCACTGCACACCCAGTGATTAGATATTGACGTTCCTGTCTTAGACAGTTCACCTCACTACAAGAAAAATATTTTTTAGCGACAAAAAAAGTCGTCGCTAAAAGTAAATAATTTGCCGCTAAAAATTTTCTGCGACAAAAAAAGTTGATCGCCAATTTGTCGCGGCAGACTCGCCACTAAAAGGTTTTGAGGACCAACTAAAGTATCGTCGCTAAAGTAGATTATTAGTGACAAAAAATTTAGTTTTTTAAAAATTCATTTACTTGTCACAAAAAAATATTCGTCGTCGAAAGAGATTATATTATGGTCATATTTTTTCTCTTTGGTGATGACATAATATTTGTCGTTGAAAATCAAGGTACATTTTTTGCGACTAACATATTTTCGATGCCAAATAGCAAATTGTCAAATTTTATAAACGGGTAACACGACTCTTTTAACCTATTTAATTTTAAAAACATTATATCAACAAATTTTAATACTCCACTTTTTTTACTATCATCTGTACTTACCTAAAAAAAGAAGAATTTCTAGTCAAATCTCACAAAAATAATCAACCGTTAAGGCTAAAAAAGAAAAAAGGCAAGAGGTTATTGCCTTTTATAAGCAAGTCAACTCTCCCCATCTCACCTCATTTGCTGATTTCGGATAAAAATAAAAGATAGTAGTTTGTCTTTATCTTTAAACTATTCCCCATCTCCTTATCTCCTCTCCTTTTGTCTTTGAACTACTGTTTTACTTCTTTTTTTTGTATTGATTTCTTTACATCTTTTTTCTGGCTAATTTTTTTAAGTAATTATTTTTTTATTATATTAATTTTATTTAAACAAGTAAACTTGTGATAAACGGTTTGACAGGTCTCACCCAACTACCACCCGTTTATTAAACGTATCTAACGGGTTAAACCCGTTAAGATCTCACTCAAACCTGTTTAATTCGTGTCGATTTGTGTCAGTTAATCATGTTGTGTTAAATTTTGACAGGCCTACTCATCGCCAAACAAAATCATTTCTAAAGAGTGGCATTCTATGATTACTATTGTCCTTGTAACAAATCAAAATAAATTCACTATAGTGGTCCAATCATTGAATATCATTATAATACTTTTTGGCAACGAAACTTAATATATGTCATAGAATGTCTTTTTTTTACGACAATGTTTCTTACACATCGCAAAAAGTTGTCGCAGTAAAACATTTTTCTTGTAATGATATTCTGCAACCAAATATAAATTGTCGCAAAATAAAAAAAAATTAAACTTTTTTTCCTACGACAAACATGTATTGTCGCTAAGTATTATTATTTTTGTTTTCTTATTTTTCGTTATTTGACAAAAATTTTGCGACCGAAAAATTAGTTTGGCCACAATTTTTTTTGTTGCCCATAAAATTAGCATTTAGTGCCAATTTGTTTTTGGAGGGAACGTTTTTGCGAAAACTATTTACAAAGACTACAAAAAATGATTGCCAAAAATATCATAAAAAAAGTTTACCACGACAAACATTTGAAATTGTCGCCAAAAATCACTTTTTTACAACCAATTTTATTGTTCGTCGTCAAAATTCGTCGCTAAAAAACAAATTTGTTGTAGGGAATTTCACAATACACAATACACAATACAAAACATCATTCAATCATATAAGCACATAATCCTGGATAATTACTATTAAATTCTATCATTTACTATCAACTTATAATAGCATTTTCAAAACATAAAGATAATACTCACCTCAAGTGTATAGATTTACGGGCCTTCGGACCTATTGGTGGATCCCTTCGGTGTTACCGTATCTATCTCAATACCGATTGTCCTACCTGTTCCAACTAAAATATTTGTAATTACAATATCAATAAATTTATCATATTTAATAATTAATCATGCACTAATGCATGCAAGATGATTCAACCCAAAGTGCCCCGATAACCCCAGTTACCGCACTGTCCACTCACACACTGTCACATTAGATTTAGGGATCATATTTCCTCTCCAAATCTCTCACATTAATCATAATTAGGATTGAGTAGGTCAAACACATTGACTGGAGACCCATTTTCACATATTTTGACCCTGAATCCTAAAAATTACACTTCCAACATTTCATACATTTCGCACCTGATATTATATTCATTTGCATTCGAAACTTACATTATCACATCCAGCATCAAATAAGAATGTAACATGCAAAATTTTGTGTAAATTGGATCAAAATTCACACATGTATTAATAATATTTATAAATCAGAGTTTCGACATTACAGGAACACATTTTCAACCTCTATTACACTTTTCTTTTAAAACAACCACACTTAAACTCACACACACATTTGATCATGCAAAATGACTTGATTCGAAAGGTATACACCTAAGTACAAGCGGTCAAGCTGTAGTAATAATCTGGTTAAGTCCAGAGTCGAATCCACAAGGAACTATTGTTGGTGTTTTGAAGTAAGCTATGACAGAGACCATGTGATTGTAACCTTTGAGATTTATAGTGATGATGTTTAGATATTTTCCTGGCCCAAATATATCATTCTTTCCAATAAGTTTTTTTAGACAAAATATATGATAAATTCAAATGTAAACAGTCACCTGTTAGCTTGAGGATCTGAACATGTAGTTAATCATCTGTTTTATTTTACTTATGCTTGGTAACTCAATTAACTCTCATGTCAACAGCAAGTTAATCAGAAGATAAAGGTGGATTGTGAGAATTAAGCACATAATTTCGATGCCTTTCTAGAAGTTTACAAGAATTGTCTGTGCCGAGACTCAAACTGTCTACAAACAAGCAAGTGTTTCTACAAGGCATCCAATCATGGCGTTAATATTCTATCCTTTTAGATGAAGTTCAATAATAATGAAGATTGAAGGGTAGTCATGAAGATATAGCCGGGGTATTTGAATTGAACCAATGAGTCTTTCTATACAAGAGTCATCTATGTTATAGAAAGTACTCACAGTTATACAACGTACCTTAACTTTGCTAGATACAATAAATCATTCAATAAACAAGTGAAATATAAAGCATTTAAGCATAAATGAAATGCACAAAAATAACTTTCGGATAATTTACACATGTCTATCACCTCTTACTAAAGAGTGAATGAGAAACTACTCACTCTTCATGGCTTTGATAAAACTAGAAAAGTGAGTGATGTTCATCCCTCCAAGTAGAGGAATTACAAGATAAAGCACAATAAGTGAGGAGCTGATCTTCGACAAAGAATGAGTGAATCACGTTCTACCCTTCACTGCTTTGGTAAAGCTCTAAAAAAGTGGCATGAGTTTCACTCCTCAAAGGGAAAAAGGATGCTCAAACAATGGAAGTAAAAGACAATTAATGAAAGTAGAAGATTTCCACTGCAACCAAAAGATGATCTATCTCCCTTGATACAAGTAAATATAAGCCTAAGTCTAAGATTAACTCTACAACTACAAGTGGGAGTCTAAGCCTCCTTCAAGCCCTCTACAAGACTTAAAAAGACTCCAAAAATAAATCCCACAATGGGAGTATTTATAGGCAAAGAGGAGGGGACAAGGTAGTGTAGAGGAATATTACAAGGCCTTCAAAATCCAATGTCCGAAGAGAAAATCAACTACTATGTAGCTTGTCTGAAGACACGTTCGAATGTTGTCTGGCGTTCGAACGTTTCTCCTGCCTTTGTTTGATGGGCGTTCGAACGTTATCTGCCATTCGAACATTGCTTCTGTCTTTACTTGATGGGCGTTCAAACAAGAATTGTTATATAACAAACATTCCACTTTACCACCTTCTATGGATAACTTTGATTTCACAAACCTCTCTTAGAATGCTCTCAGCAGAAATTTACTACGATTATAGTGACTTGTCTCTCAAGGGACATGTGATCAAAAGATGACCAATTGAAAAAATCACATGCATAGTTAGTAAGGGAGTGAAGTTTTAAGGAAACATACTAATCATATTTTGGCAAAATCTCATGGAGGAACATTGATGCAAATAAAGAAACACTATTTAACATACCCCAATTTTTGGTATACCACCTACACATGCATCAGACTTGAGATCAATTAGGGCTTTGTATAGGTTATAATGTGACCAAAGGTTAGTGGCTAACGAAATGACGTCAAATGGCATTCAAAAGCTATCTTTTCATTATGTAATGTAGCACACCTCTCTCTAGCTTTTCGATCTTTTGCCTAGAAGTGGTATTTCTTTCTTTCATTTTTCTCATTTTTCACTTTCTTGGCAATTCCCTGTCTTTCTGGTCCTTTTTCACTTTCGGTTGTTTTCCCCAACTTTTCTTTCATTCACCAATAGTCATTATCATCTTTTTTCTTTCTCTTGCTTTTATGTATTATGCTGCTAGATAAAAGGGTGTAAGAAAATTAGATAGCAAGGTATGTCAGGTATATTTTCCTATGGCTTGGTTATCATATAGGTTTCTTGAAAAATAAATCATTTGTTGAAGGCTCAAGCATGGTTAACTAGGGATATAATTTTGTAAAAGAAATGGCTAAGGCTCAAAATCAAATCAAAGATGGCCTAAGATCCTTTCTCAAGTATGTGCATATGTATGTGTCGTATGAATAGATTCCTTATAGGATATGTCAATAGATCATTTTAGTTGCGTCAATCAAAGCAAGTTTAATGAGATCATTCAAAACTTGAAAGTGAAAGACCTTACTTTAGTAAATTTTGATTTCCTCTCAAACAGAAATATATCTATCTCACTTTTTGCCAGCTCCACCCCTCAAATAGTTGAGAATCTCCTCTTGCTGTCAGAGAATCTCAGCTTGCTTGGCCTCGATGCCAAGCATAATTTTCCTTAGTGATCAGTGGGTGCTGGTGCTAGTGCTGGGACCTGCCTCCTGCTCTGGCTGCTCCTGGGCTCTCTCAACCTCTAGCTCTCTCTCCTCCTCCATATCGAGTTTATCCTGCACCTTATCAACTCCACGAGTAGGGTGCTCCTTATGTCTAGCTACGGGGCCACCACTGTGGCCTTGGCTCCTCCTAAAGGAAGCCTTGTTCAATGGCCCCATCGGCTTCTATACCCCCATCTGTAGCCTAACTTGGACCCCATGGTCCAAACACATCTCTGTCACCAAAGTGCCGAAGGGGAGCGAATTTCTCTTTACGTCGCACCCCTTCATCATCTCCGTCAGGATTAATGTAGGGAGATCTATGTTATGGCCCCTTCCAATTGCATATAACAGTCGGGCCATCTCTGGCAGTATCTCCTTCTTTCATCCAATCGGAGCAAGGTTAGAGACAGCGATCAAATTTAACATTTTATATTTATCATTCAACTCACCTTGTCTAAGAAATCTCTAACTCACCCAAGAGAATGTGCCCAAGCCTGTAAACTCTGCCCCCACCACACCCATCACCATGTTCTTCCTCGGGGGGTAGGTAGGCCTCGGGACCCTTGGTACGGCCGACATCTCTACTACATAATCCACATCCATATTGATGTGGGTCCCCCTCACATAAGTCTTGATTACTGCATTGATGATCTCGGCGTTGGAGTAGAACTCCCGCACCAAGTCCTTCATGGCTTCTCCACCGTTCCTAAAAAAACATACTCCAACCTTTCTCCTCCATGTTGGCATGAATGCCCAACTCCATAAAACCAAGCAACTCAATGGATCTTTCACAAAAAATTGGTTGAGTGTGGTAAAAATTCTCCTACCTATTCGCCTTGAGAGCCGTGGGGAATCGAGTCTTGTCATATCTTCGGACAATGGATAGCATCCCCTCTTAGTTAGACTTCTCAACCACCTCCTCTACGTAGTTGGGCTCTTGATTGATCATTTTCCTCCGTGCGGGCATTTTCATTCTTTGAGGCATTGTGTTTCGGGTTTGGGGTGTTAGGGCTTGAAAGCTTTGATTTTATTATGAGAATGAGGATAAATGAGGTGAAAATGGCTTTGGAATGTTTGATTTAGGGTAGAAATTGGGAATGAAAGGTATTTTGAGGGCTAGGTAATGAAAAGGCACTATAGGGTTTGGAGGTTTTTTGAAATTTTAGGGATTTTTAAAGTGAAGAAAACAAACTAGGCTTTTATAGCCTGAGAGTTGATGTTCGAACGTTAATGACATTCGAATGTGTGTAGGAGAATCTTAAAAAGATCGTTCAAACGTGGTGAGCTCCCAGTACCTTTCAGTTCTGTCAAAGACCAAAGTACTGTAAGCTCATGATGTTCGAACGTTCTATTATCATTCGAACGTGGTGTTCTAGGTCGAACGTTTGATTAGTGTTCGAACGTGCTGGGCTCCCAATACTTATTGGTTTCATCAGAGGCTTCATCAATGATTGAGTACTGCAAACAGCTAACGTTCAAACGTCAATTGGCGTTCAAACATTAGATCAAAAATCAAAAGTTTTTCTGCACATTAATATACACAATAAGAGAGGGACATACACACAAGTTTGAACCAAAAAATCATGGTGTCTCAGGATAAGTCCCTACCAATGCTTTAGGTTGGTATTTTGGGACGTTCCTTACTCGGCCCATGCTTTTATTTTAGTTAAAAGAGTTTGTACAAAAAAATTTTTACACTTTTTACAAAAATTTGGACCCTTCACTTTCATCCCTATAGCACATTTTTCCACAATTTTGTTAGAAAGCAGTCTAATTCGAGTTTTCTCTGTCTCCGTGCCATTTGAACATCCAGTGACTCTCCCACTTTTCTGTCTCACAAATCGGTTAAGCAAAGTATCAGAATAGCATGGCGTCTCAGGGTAATCCTTACTTAGCCCATTCTCTATCCAGTCTAATCAATCGAGTGTGCGACCAAAATTGATTCAGAACACCAATTATATCTTTTCTCGTGAAAGACTCTGTCACACTGTTTACAAGCACCAAGCCTTTTGGCACAACGACATTTAGCAAAAGTATTTCTGCCACAGAGAGGTTTCGCTTGCTCTTCTCAGATCTCATTTTTTCTTACCAATCCTACTTTTTTCATGATCACAGCATACACATCAGATGGAAAAGATGATTGAAGCTGACTCAGATACATGATCATTATTTTATATAAAATACGAGGCAAGGTACATAATATGATTAAAAACAGCAACAACAACAACAACAACAAAAAATTTTACGTCTCAAAATATGAACAGTAGTTCTCACCCCCCCCCCCCAACCTAAACTGAACATTTTCCCCAATATTTGAATTTACTAGAGTATGGATCTTGGAGATGAGGTTGAAAGGTAGAGATCTGTTCATCTATTGAAACATACAAGTAAAATACACAAATTAATCATCTCTCCACAGATCTAGGTTTCGGGTAGGCTAGTAAGCCTTATCCGTGAGTGCGAAGAGAAGTAGAACACCCATAAACAAATACAAAATAAAAATACAAAGCATGAAACATAGGATTGTGCATATGAAGTGTGTGGTCATGGGGCTTTGGGAGTTAGGTCGTGTTTGCAGAGGATGGATAATAGCGAAGAAGAAGAAGAAGAAGAAGGAAAAAGAAAGAAAAAGGGAAAAGCGATGGATGAGAAAAAAAGGAAAAGGGGATGGGGGCCTAATAAGGCATTCCCTCGGGTAGGGTTTTCGCTTGACCCAACCCCTTTTTGTGTCAGCAGGCGCAAATCTTGGAGGAATATTCTGGATCCATTAAAAGAATGGTTTCCACATCTTTAATAAAGTCCTCCAAAAATGGTTTCAACTGCTGGCCATTGATAGTAAAAATATTACCGTTTGAGGTGTTTTCCACCTGAATTGCTCTATGTCCGAACATCTTTTTGACAATGTAAGGCTCAGTCCATCTTGACCTCAACATACACGAAAGTAGGCGGAGCCTTGAATTAAACAACAGGACTTTTGGAGAAGGTTCAAAAGACTTCCGCACAATGTTCTTGTTATGAAAAATTTTCATCATTTCCTTTGCGATTTTTCCATTGTCGTATGCCTCATTTCTCAGTTCCTTCAATTCATTAATTCGTAGTTTTCTTGAAAGTCCAGTCTTGTCCAAGTCAAAGTTCATTGCTTTAATGGCCCAGTATGCCCTATGTTCCAGTTCCACAAGTAGGTGATAAGGCTTGCCATAGGTTAATCGATAAGGAGATATGCCTAAAATTAAAAGCAATGTGATACGCTCAGAGTGCATTCGTTAGTCCTGACGACCAATCTTTGCGGTTTGGATTTACCATTTTTTCTAAATTTAGTTTGATCTTCCAATTAGCCAATTCTGCCTGTCCAATAGTCTGTGGATGATAAGGGGTTGCAATTTTGTAAAAAATCAAGTATTTTTTCATTAAGTTCCAAAAAAGACGATTGCAAAAATGAGCACCTCCATCACTTATGATTGGTTTCAGAATTTCAAACCATGACAAAATGTTTTCTTTTAAAAATTTTATCACCATTTAGTGATCATTTTTCCAGCATGGCATTGCTTCAACACATTTGGATACATAGTCTACGGCCACCAAAATGTATAGCTAGCCAAAGGAGAGGGGAATGGTCCATAAAATTGATGCCCCAACAGTCAAAAATTTTAATCACCAGAATGGGGTTTAAGGGCATAATATTTTTATGAGAAATGCTCCCTAACCTTTGGCATCTATCACATGTTATACAAAAGGCAAGGACATCTTTGAAAAGTGTGGGCCAATAAAATTCACACTACAAAATTTTCGCAGTGGTTTTCCTTGATGAAAAGTGGCCACCGCATGCTTCAAAATGACAAAATGTTATTACATGTCTGCTCTCCTGGGCGAAGATGTAACATCTTGTGATTTGATCCTTACAGTACTTAAATACATACGGATTTTCCCAGAAGAAGTTACGAACCTCCCTCCGAAATTTCTTTGTGTCCATGGTAGTAAAGGACAGAGGGAGCGTACCAGTGGCAAGGAAATTAGCAATATCAGCATACCATGGTGTCTCATTAATTATAAATAATTGTTCACCAGGGAATTTCTCATTGATTGGCAATCCATCTTCATGAAACTCATACATTAATCTAGACAGATGATCTACCACCACATTCTCAACACCCTTCCTGTCCTTAATGATCAGATCAAACTCTTGGAGTAAGAGTATCCATCTTACGAGCCTTGGCTTGACATCCTTTTTTGTGAGTAAAAATTTCAGTGTTGCATGGTCAGTGAATACAATAACAGAAGAACCAACAAGATAAGAACGAAATTTCTCCAAAGGAAATACTACAACAAGCAATTCTTTTTCAGTTGTTGAATAATTCATTCAGGTATCATTTAAAGTTTTGTTTGCATAGTAAATCAATGTGGTTTCTTATCTTTTCTTTGTCCCAACACAGCACCTGCAAACCCCACACTTTTATATTTAGCTATATATATAGGTATATACAGCAAGTAATTATTTCTTTTGAAATGAATATGGTAAAATTTGAGTAAATAGTAGTTAGAACTTAGTTTTAACTTACAAATATATGAAATCATTGTAATAGAACTTGTACCAACTAGGTTTGATGTACAAAAGTACGTTATATAAGTTTGGGTTAGAATTGGAAGTGTTTAGAATGGATTGGAAATGAAGAAGAGAGAATTTGTAGAAAAATAAGCAAAACCTTTCAGAAGGTTGATGAAAGACCTTCCGAAAGGTTAACATAAAGGCTTATCCAGTAGGCAAAAACTTCTGGAAGGTTAATGAAAATGTTTGTCCAGTAAACAAACCTTCTAGAAGGTCGATGAGAAACCTTTCGGAAGGTTAATGAAAAAGTTTGTCTAATAGGCAAACCTTTCGGAAGATTTTCGAAAAATCTAAAATTTTAAGTCACGAACAACCAGTTTTTCTTCCACTATAAATACCTAAGGACGATCCATTTGGCCCCATTTCAACATCTCTAACCCTAAGAAACCTTAAAGATGAAGAAAGGAAGAGAAAAACACAAGATCAAAGGAGATTTTTACTTCAAGAAGATCAAAACCCTAGTTTTTCAAGAACACCAAGGTAGGGGTTTCTTTCTATTCTCTTACATTGAGGCTAGAGCATATTTATATGTATTCTTTTAACTTAAATCTATATATGTTATAAAATCTTTATATGCAAAGATGTTATAAGCAAAGTAATGGTTGGATAACCATTAAATCTCTTTTCTTGGCATAAAACCCTAGTTTTCAAGATAAATGAATTTTTCTCTTGATTCTTCCTTTGTTCTTAATTTTGAAACCCTAGTGCTTTGTGTTGAGTAATAAAATGGTATTTGTGATGATCTTTTGCTTAATTTATTAAATCGTTCTATTGGAAAATGCTGATGAAATTGGGGATCTATGATTTAATTATGATTTGAGAAAATATTTGTTATTGCATCTCTTGTATGATTATTGTGATGGACTTGAATTACATTCGAGCACTGTCATAGAGTGTTAGAGATTAGTCTATCCCAGTGGGGGTGAGATGGTTTCCTAACACTTGTAGTGGTTTGTTGTTTGTGAGAGCAACCACTATTGTTCACATAAGTTCGAGGCTGAGGGTTGATATACCTTTCCTGGGAAGAATTCGTCAATGCTGTGAGAGATGGTATACGCCCCTCCTAAAGTGGTTTGTGTGGTTATAATTGGGTGAATGAGGCAGAGTCGTTATGTAGATTCACGAAAGTAACCAACATACATGAGAATATGGAATGACACTATTGAACGATTATTGTTATTGTGTGGAATTGGTTTCCTACAAGAGCTTGTGGACGTATGGGAATCTACAAGAACTTGTGAAAAATGATTTATGGTTGAAAATGGTTAATTGATTTATTTAACATGTTTATTCCTTTCTTTTAACTTGTTGCGATTGATTTAACTTGAGATCAAATAAATTGTCACTGTTTTATTTCAAGTTATATATGCTATTTTGAAAATTGAGACCTAACTGTTTTATATGTTTTCTAAACCTTGTTCGAGATTAGGAGAATGTTGCTATAGAGCTTAGTGCTCACCCCTTACAAACTATATACTTTTCAGATTGTGGTATAGACAAGGAGCTCAGAGTGAAGGAGCCGATATATTGGGGAGCTCCACTAGACGGGCTCGTGGATCCCGAGGTGGATGTGTAGGGCTATTCTCTCCCAGGTGCTAGACTAAGAAATTCCTTTTGAGATTCGGTGGAGTCTAATATTTTTGTTATTCCACTGCAAGTAAAATTTGATTCTTTTGGATATAATTGCCATGGTTGGGCATATTCTTTTGGGATGATGTTGTAAATATTAGATATGATGAATGAATTTTTATTTCTTGATGGATTATATTAGTTACTCTCATGATGTGAATGGTTTTAAATTGTAATGCCGTCCAAGGTGATTTTTCGGGCGTTACAGCACTTACAGCATAATCACTTGCATCACACATTAGTTCAAATGGCAAAGTTCAGTTAGGGGGTTATATTATTGGGATAGAAATTAACATACCTTTAAGCTTGTTAAAAGCTTTCTGGAATGCTTCACTCCATACAAAAATTACGTCCTGACTCAAGAGATGACACATGGGTTTAGCTATGGTACTAAAGTCTTTTATGAATCTCCTGTAAAACCCTGCATGTCCTAGAAATGATTGGACATCCTTTACAGTCTTGGGAGCAGGCAAATTTCCAATCAAATCTATTTTTACCTTGTCAACTTTCATGCCCTCAGACGACACAATGTGACCTAGGACAATGTCTTGTGTTACCATGAAATGGCATTTCTCCAAATTGAGTACTAGATTGGCTTCCTGACATCTTACCAATACCTTCTCTAGGTTGGCCAGCCACAAGTCGAACGAGTCACCATATACAAAGAAGTCATCTGTGAACACTTTCAAAATTTTTTCCACCACGTCACTTAATAAGGTCAGCATTCATCTTTGGAATGTTGCAGGAGCATTACAAACCCCAAATGACATCCTATTGAATGCAAATGTGTCAAAGGGGCATGTGAATGTGGTTTTCTACTAATCATCTAGTGCTATCTCAATTTGATTGTACCCGGAATATCTATCCAAGAAACAGTAAAATTCATGATCTGCAATTCTCTCAAGAACCTGCTCAAGAAAGGAAAGAGGGAAGTGGTCTTTCCTAGTTACCAAATTGAGTTTATGATAGTCTATGCACATTCGCCATCCTTTAGTGACTTGAGTTGATACTAGTTCATTGGCATCATTTTCTACCACTGTGACCCCAGACTTTTTGGGCACAACTTGGGTTGGACTAACCCATTTCCTATTAGAGATGGAAAAGATTATCCCTGCATCTAAGAGCTTGACTACCTCTATTATTACCACTTCCTTCATGTGAGGGTTCAGTCGTCGCTGCCTTTGACGAGAGAATTTTGAATCCTCTTCAAGGTATATAGCATGATTGCATATTAATGGGCTTATCCCTTTCAAGTCAGCAATGGTCCACCCAATAGTGCTTTAATAGCTTTTAAAAACTTCAATCAATTTAGACTCTTGCAAGTCTGTGAGCCTAGATGAAATTTTCACTAGGTATGACTCATCCTCTCCTAAGAATGCATATTTAAGGTCAGATGGGAGAGATTTCAATTCAGGCTTTGGTGGCCTGACACATGATGAGAGTGATTTTGTGCCACTTGGTGAAAGTTCCTCGAATTTGGGGGTCCATGTCTCAACAGTATGAGTGGGGCAATTCTTTGGATCATCATTTGTTGTCTTAGATGTGATAGATTCTGATATAGAGGTTCAGTAGGATTTTTACATATGTGTTATTCAGATGTTCCTAACAACAACTCAATGGAATTTATTTCTCTCACTTCATTGTTCTCTTCAAGATGTTTGGCATATTGAAA
>CAUOFW020005197.1:0-28077 GCA_963454935.2 Ilex paraguariensis | reverse complement strand
TCACATAATAGATGAGACAATCTCAATATTCAGTTAGCTTGAGCATAACTCTCGTGTGCCTCACAAAGGGAGTGACAAAGGTCCGCAAATAAGCCCCGTGGAACACATTTTTTGGTGACGATGCCTCGAATTTTGAGTAGCTGAGCACTCCAAATGAAGTAAATCGAGCGAAGGCTATGGAGACGATTTAGGTCTAGTGAGCCATGAGGTGCTTCATGTCACGACTGGGTTGCGGGCGCGGCAGATTGTGGAGGTGGTCAGTCTTCGCGGTCTTAAAAATTTTATGATTGCCAACTTCTATGGTTAATCACATGAGTGAAGCCTACTTACAAATATTTTATGCATTTCACCAGTACACATATCCCTTATGAAGGGGCCAACTATGAATGAATATGAAAGAATAGAGTATTTCTCTTTTGGCTCTTTCATGTTTGACAATTATTAGTTGACTGGTCTAGCTACCCACTCGGGCTATTGGCTGAACAAGCGGCCATCCAAACAAAGCTAAATATTTCTTGGTTATGGTTTCCCATGAAATTTTTTTGAGGCAAAAAGGGTTCCACGACTATTGTACCGACTTATGACGACAAAATGTGAAGCATTTGAGATGCACACAGATATTCATGTGAGCAAGGAAAAACAAGATATGTCAGAGAGCAAACTTTCCTTTTTGTGTGGATAGCTTGGGCACAAACTTTCCTTTTCTCATGGCTAGCTTGGATCGAGGTAATTGTTCTCAGCTCTTCGTGGTGAGTTCTTTGTCATTGTTGGGTTATTATAGCTCCCATATCAAAGAAAGAAGAAGACTAAAGCCGCAAGAAGGCTCATTTTACCATTCCCTCATTTGCCATTTTGGGGAAATAACGAATTTTGGCCTCATTTTTGACAAGTAGCATGGTGAAACGAATAGGAGTCCAACTCAAAATGGCATATTGCTACTAGACAACAAAAATACCATTCAGAGTGTCACCTCCCCAGGGGAGTCACCCAAAATGTAGGTGGAGAGTTAAATGGATTCCTACACGTCACTATCGGGGGGACCCAAAAGGAGGGTGTGAAGGATGAAGGAGGAAAGGAAAAAGAGGAGAGAGGAAGGAGAGATAGGCTACCTCCTCAAGGCTTAGAGTCTAAAGGTTTACGTCCATTCCAAAAAAAAACTCCTTATTAGAATATAAGGGTATTTATAGAGGAAGGCCACACATGTGTAGCCTAGGCACATGCGATACAAGCCAATAAACTGGTGAGAAGTGTCTCAAGTATTAATTAGGTAATGGAACACACCTTGCAGCAGGACCCTCCCGCAAGAATCCTTACCTCTAGACCTTGTTGCGGGAACCTAGTCTTAGGACCCTGATTATGTTTATTCAAGGCATATTCCACAATCCTATTTATCTTGCTACATATATCCTAATTTCTCTTTTCCCATTCACTCCTCGAATTATATCATTTTTCTGGGTAAATATATGCGTGGATCCCAATTATAGTGGGACCCCATATGGTGGCCTGAACATGTGTTTGGCACGGCGATACAATAGGTCATGCATGACATTTTTCCCAAGCTAAAACTCCCTCTTGGCCCACCAAACCACAACCTATTTATAGTCCCCCGGGGTGACCTATTGACGTGGTCATCCATGTGGCAATGTTACAATATTCCCTGTCTACACTTATCCACTGGATTGACCATTTTCTAGATTTGTATATTCCATTGTGTTGGTACTTGAACTTGTTTCATGATTACTACTATTTGGTGTCATTTCCACTGTTTCATTAGTGTCAAATATAATTTCTTCTTGTTTGCTTGTTCAAATTATTTTCTTAATCCAAGTTAGTAATGTTGTCCTACTGTTGGTGCCAAAAAATTATTTCTCTAAAATTTGTTGGGATCGACAGAGATATCCTAATCAAAAAGTAGTTTGTAGGTGACTGTTTGTAAGAGATTCAAATACCTTGTTTCAGGACTTCCTTTGATGAAAATTAATGAAACATAGTTCAAGGAATTAATTTTATAAAATTCCTTTATTAATTCAGTTGAAATGACTTCTATTACAGAAAGATTGAAAACAACCTTGATTACAACACTAATTATTTTCTAAAACAAATCTAAAACTACTCCTAATAATGTCTAGATCATGGGTCTTTGGAGATTTGAGTGTAACCTTTATTTTCTCCACTAAGTGCCCTTTTATAGCAATTGTCTTTAACGGTTTTACTCCTGCCGACGGTTATTGATTAGTAACTCCCAGTTAGTTACTTCTTTCCTTTCAAATATGATTGTGGCTGATCATCTTCTGCCTTTCTTCTATTTTTGCCACGCGACACTTCCTCCATGTACCTGAATGCCAAGTGTCAATACACTAAATATTCTTAATATTTTATGTCCAAAGAAATACTATTAATAAAAAGGAGAGGAGGGGGTTTGTGTTAGATTTAGATCCCCTCTATTATCCATTCCTCTCAATACAATGCTAGATGAGTGACATGTGTAAGATTCTGAATTTCAATGGACAATATTTTTTTTTTGTGATAAAATTCTTTAATAATGTTTAACACTTCACCAACAAAAAAATAAATGAGAAAACATCTTATCCATTAAAATTTAAAATATTACATATGCTACTAATCTAGCACTGTATTAAGGAAAATTGAAGGGAAGAGGTAATTGGGGGATTTAAATCCGTTTGTTTCAACTCCTAAAATATCTTAATACTTTTTATTTCTTCCTAAATAACTCCCCATAACTCTCTTTTTAAATTTAATCCCCTTTACTCATCCTAAATAATTACTCATCACTCTCTTTTTAAATTGAACCCCTTTACTCATTAAATATCAACATTATTTTATTTATTTATTTTCAATTAAACCATTCAACTCAATCACAACTCAATTAAAATAAATATTTGAGTAAAAAACTTGATTTAATATAAATGACTCTATTGAACAAACTTAAATTTAAAGAAGGAGAAATTCAAATTTAAATAAGGGCAAATCTAAATGTAAAACAGAGTAAAAATGATAATTAGGTCTGTAAAAGAGGGTTAAAAATCTCAACATTAAAGATTTGAGTAAAAATTTGAATCTTCTTTGAGTAAAAAATAAATAAGTCTTCCTTAATTTATTATAAATTAGAGTCGTTGATTAAATTTTTTGAAATTTTTTACTCAAATTTAAATTTGAGTCTATAAATTTAAGAGGAAGCTTTAACTCTATTTAAGTGTTTATTATGCTTCAATTTTTTGCGCCTGAGAACTTGGTGTGAAGTTTCTTCGGCAAGTAAATATAAATTTCATTGCCCAAAAATGAAGATATATAACATAGTTCAAGTACCCCCTCAACAGAGTAAGGTAATTGCTGCAACAGTCTCTAAAAATATGCTCACACAAGATGACAGAGATATTTAAGCTATAGAAAATACTATATAACCCAAATTTGTATCCCAAGTGAAAGGGGACCATTGGATGAGTGTTTTTCATCAATTTTTTTAAATGGGACTCACTGATCCAATGCTCCATCTTTATTGTGAGGAGAATTTGGGTTACAGATTTGAGTTACATAGTATTGCTCGTAAGTTATATTATCTTAACAACACAAATTTTTAGAATTGTTGGCAATTATTATGGTATCAAAGTATAGAATATTGTGTTTGACTTTCATTTTACTTTGATTATCTATAATATAAAACGTGACAGACTTCAATAAATCCATTTGATGGTGTTAAATAGATTCATCAAAAAGCTATCAACATTTCTCTCAAAACCATTCACATTATACCGTACATTCTGGCACGAGTTACTCTTAATATAATAAAAACTTATACATACTTGGTCCAAGGGAGTGCCGAAGTGTTAGTGTTAGAAATAGTTAGTAATGTAAGGTATCTCACATTGAAAAAGTTGAAAGGGATTGTAAGAGTTTAAAAGGAGAAACACACTAAATTTTATAAATTTGGATAGTGGAGAAATTTGGAGGGAAGCTCTAAATATTTCAAATCAATGGGTCTTGTTTAGGCTTTAAATAAAATAATATTTAAAGTCAAAATATGGGCACTTGGGGCATCTTGGGCTTGAACTCTATAAATGATTAATTATTTTTGTATTAATTAATTTCTCTTGGCCCAAGAGTTGTGTCTCATCTTTACATCTCTTTGGCCCAAGAGTTGTGTCTCCCCTTACATCTCTAAAGTATTATAAATAACTGTACAGATCCTTCAATACAGTTTTATACAAAAAAATGTTTCTGTATTCTGTTCTTGGGAGAATTTTAGAGTTTATTATCAAAAATTATGTTTTGCTTTGTTAATCCTAGATGAATTTGCCATAAACCCAACAGCAACATAGTGGGGGCATAATTTCCTTAAGGAGAGTGAATACAAGATAAAAGCCTTCTAATCTGTTGAAGTTATTTTGCTAACAATCTTAAGGAAATTAAGCAACAATGGAGGCTACTGGCTCGGTTACTAGTTCAAATTTTGTTTTCAAGTTCAATCCCGAAGTTTTCAAGTTGGATCGTTTTGATGGAACGAATTTCACACGCTGGATGGATAAATTAATTTTCTTACTCACTGAATTGGGTGTTGCATATCTACTAAGTGGAAATTTGCCAACTATTCCTGAACCATTTGACAAAGAGGATGAAGAAACTATAGCAACCCGCAAGAAATACATGGAGGATGAAGTTCGCTACAGAGGCTATATTCTGAATTCACTGTTTGATCGATTGTACGATCTGTTTCGTTCAATCAAATCCCCGCAAGAAATTTGGAGTGCCTTGGAGAAGAAATGTACATTTGTCAAGCTAGGTACGGACAGATTTCTCGATATAAATTTTTTTGAATTTAAAATGTTTGATAATAATCTGTCATAGAACTAGTAGATGAATTGTTTGTCCTAGTATCAAGACTCAAGGATTTTAAAATAAAAGTGTCTGAACAACTTTAAGTGGCTGCGGTAATTGACAAATTTCCTACTACTTGGAATGATTATCGAAAAAAATTGTTACACACTTCTGAAGATTTTACCATAGACCAACTCATGAAACATATCTGAATAGACGAAGAAAATCGCAATCATGAGAATAAAAATGCTTTAGAGTTTGGTTCTAAAGTAAACAATATTGAGTCTAATATAAAGAAATCAACAAAGACTAATAATACTTCTGGAAGTAAAAGGAAGTATGCTGAATCTTCAAGTAATAATTTTGCCAACTTTAAGAAGAACAACACATATTTTTTCTGTGGAAAGAATGACCATTTCAAGAAAGAGTGCAAGTTCTATAAGAGATTAAAGACAGAGGCCAACATTGGACAAAAGAAGGCCAATATTATTGAACGTCCTCCTAGTCCTTCTAAAATTATAGCAATGGTTGTTGAACTAAAAATCAGCATGATTACAGAATGCAACATGACAACAACTAACAAGACTACAGATTGGTGGTATGATTCTGGTGTGACAATTCATGTTTGTAATGACAAAAATCTGTTCAAGAACTATAAAGTTGCATCGAAGGATGAAAGTGTTCTGATGGGAAATCATGATACTGCCAAGGTGCATGGAAAAGGGACTGTTGAACTGCAGTTTACCTCTGGAAATAAACTGATCTCAATGAATGTATTTCATGTTCTTGATATGAGAAAGAATTTGATATCTGCAAGTTTGTTGTGCAAGAAGGGCTTGAAGGCTGTCTTAGAGACAAAAAAAATTATATTTTCTAAGAATGGTGTCTTTGTTGGAAAAGGGTATTCATGTGATGACATGTTTAAGTTGAGCATTAATAAAGTTAATGTTTATGTTTATATTCTTGAGTTTCCTTTTAATTTATGGCATGCTCGTTTATCACATGTTAATGATGGATCAATTAGGTATATGTCTAGGCATGGTTTAATTCAATGTACAAATGAAAATTTTAGAAAATATGAAATATACATACAAGCAAAAATGACTAAGAAACATTTTCCAAAGAATGAAAGAACAATTGAAACACTTGAGCTTGTGTATTCTGATATATGTGAATTAAATGGTCATTTAACTAGAGGAGAAAATAGATATTTTATTACTTTCATTGATGATCATTTTAGGTTTTCTCGTGTTTATTTAATGAGAACTAAAGATCAATCATTTGATATGTTTAAATGTTATAAACCTTGGTTGAAAATCAATTGGAAAAGAAAATTAAAATCCTAAGAAGTGATCGAGGTGGTGAATATTTTTCAATTGAATTTACTATTTTTTGTGAAGAAAATAGTTTTGATTCATCAAATGAGTGCACCTTACACTCCACAACAAAATGGATTGGCTGAAAGAAAGAATAGAACATTGGTAGATATGATTAATATTATGCTTATGCATGGTAAACTACCAACAAATCTATGGGGAGAAGCTCTATTAACAGCTTGTCATGTGCATAATAGGATACCCTCAAAGAAAACAAAACTTCTCCATATGAAATATGGAAAGGAAGAAGGTCAAACCTAAGCTATTTGAAAGTATGTGGTTGTATAGCCTATTATAGAGTTCTAGATCCTAAAAGAACTAAATTAGAACTTAGAGCTCTTAAGAGTGTTTTTGTGGGTTATGGTGAAAATTCAAAAACATATAGATTGTTGGATATAGACTCGAATGTTATCATAGAGTTTAGAGACGTTGAATTTTTAGAAACAAGTTTTCTTGGAAATTCAAATGTCAATCAACAATCGAATAAAGAAAATGTGGAACTTCTAATTACACAAGATATTAATATGGATCAAAGTTCTTCTTTAAATAATAAATGAAAATGAGTTGAACCTCCTAGTGAACCTAGGAGAAGTCAAAGGGTAAGAAAAGAGAAGAACTTGGATTTTGATTTTATTTCTGCACAAGCAATAGTCTTCTTAGTTGAAGGAAGTAGAGATGAGATTTTAAATAAGATACCCGTTGTTATACATTTGGAAGAAGATCCTAAAACTTATAGCGATGCAATGGCATCAAGAGATTCCAGTTTTTGGAAGGAAGCAATAAATGATGAAATGGATTCACTTCTATCAAATGAAGCATTGGTATTGGTTGACTTACCACCTAGTTGTAAGCCAATCGGATGTAAATGGGTGTTTAGGAGAAAATATAATACTGATGGTTTTGTACAAACCTTCAAAGCAAGACTAGTGGCAAAATGTTTTAAACAAAAAAAAGGAGTTGATTATTTTGACACATATGCTCCAGTGGCAAGAATTACTTCAATAAGAGTGTTGTTTGCTTTAGCATCAATATATGATTTGTACGTCCATCAAATGGATGTAAAAACAACATTCTTAAATGGTGATCTTGATGACGAAGTATTTATGAAACAACCTGAAGGATTTGTACTTCCTGGTAATGAAAAGAAGGTTGGCAAATTGGTGAAATCCTTGTATGGATTAAAACAAGCACCTAAATAGTGGCATGAGAAATTTGATAGTGTCCTATTATCTCATGGTTTTAATCATAATGGAGCAGATAGATGTGTTTACTCCAAGTTTACTAAAGACTATGGTGTAATAGTTTGTCTCTATGTTGATGATATGTTAATCATAGGAACAAATTTGCAAGGAGTAAATGATACTAAGAGATACTTGACTTCTCAATTTAAAATGAAAGATTCGGGAGAAGTTGATACTATCTTAGGGATTAAAGTTAAGAAACATAATAGGGGTTTTGCTTTGTGTCAATCTCATTACATTGATAAGATTCTCTCCAAGTTTAACCACTTGAGAATTAAAGAAGCTAATACCCCATTTGATGTTTCCAACAAGTTAGCAGAAAATTCGGGTAGATCCGTTAGTCAATTAGACTATGCAAGTGCAATTGGTAGTTTAATGTAAGGTATGCATTGCACTAGACCTGATATTGCCTTTTCTGTATGCAAACTTTCAAGATATACAAGTAATTCTAGTACTGAACATTGGAGGGCTATTGGAAGAGTTCTCGGTTATCTTAAAAGGATAAAGTCATTTGCCTTGTTTTATAGCAAATTCCCTTCGGTACTAGAAGGCTATACTGATGCTAGTTGGATAACTAGTATCAATGATAACAAATCAACGTTTGGTTGGATTTTCACTTTAGGTGGAGGAGCTATATCATGGGCTGCTAAGAAACAGACGTATATTACTCATTCCACAATGGAATCTGAATTTATTGCATTGCTTTCTGATGGTATAATCACAGTTGTTTGTGTCAGGTCTGGTAAAAACTTGACTGATCCATTAACTAAAGGACTCTCGAGAGATATGATTAAAAGCACTACGAGTGTAATGGGTCTTAAACTATTCTAAATTTGTCACTAATAATGGAAACCTTTCCTTTCTTGTTGCTTAGCAATTTTAAAGGTTTAAGTGGTAATAACAAGTTATTAGTGATTGTTAGCAAGCACAAGGTTTTACATATAGTGCTTATGGAAAGGAGGTTGAATATTAATTATTCTTAATGAAGACTTTGTGTTCGGTTTTTGAAGAAGAAAATTCAAAATTTTAAAATTTTAGTAGCTCTTCACCAATGTGAACACAAGAAGTGGTGCTGCTTCTATCAAGAATTTGGATATAAAAATTTTGTAAGTGTTCATGAAACTAGGAGGTAGCACAAGGCCATAATATGGTGTTAAAGCTCACGGTGAACACATTTAGAGAAACTTGTAAGTTTATGTGTATGATATTTCCGATCTTGTTGTATAAAATCAAGGTTTAATAAATTTAAATAACCATTGATTTTGACAAGGTTTTGAAATGTTTATACTAATAGCAGGTTTAAGTCGAAAGGCACCTTCTATATAAACTTTAGTTGATTTTGATTACTTACATTACTATCTAAGTGGGGGATTGTTAGAAATAGTTAGTAATGTAAGGTATCCCACATTGGAAAAGTTGAAATGGAGTGTAAGAGTTTAAAAGGAAAAACACACCAAATTTTATAAATTTGGATGATGGAAAAATTTGGAGGGAAGCTCCAAATATTTCAAATTAGTGGGTCTTGTTTAGGTTTTAAATAAAATAATATTTAAAGTCAAAAGATGGGCACTTGGGACATCTTGGGCTTGAACTCTATAAATGATTAATTATTTTTGTATTAATTAATGTCTCTTGGTTCAATACCTCTTTTTGATCAAAGAATTGTGTCTCCTCTTTACATCTCTTTGGCCCAAGAGTTGTGTCTCCACTTACATCTCTAAGGTATTATAAATACCTGTACAGATCCTTCAATACAGATATATACAAAAAAACGTTTCTCTATTCTGTTCTTGGGAGAATTCTAGAGTTTGCTATCTAAAATTCTGTTTGGCTTTGTTAATTTTAAAAGAATTTGCCATAAACCCAACAGAAACATAGTGGGGGCATAATTTCCTTAAGGAGAGTAAATATACAATCAAAGTCTTCTAATTTGTTGAAGTTATTTTGCTAACAGTTATACACTTAAGTCATACTGTCTCTAACAATTTAACGTTTTAGGATAGTGGTGGTTAGTAAAACTCCCCCAACATTAAAAAATGTTTGGTGTGAAGTTATTCACAAGTAGAGTTCAATGTAGTCAACTTGGTTCATGCAGTTTGAGCTTTAGCCTGAGCGAGAAGGGAAGGAGGCAGACATCATTTTTTTTTACAAAAAAAGCATCTATGTACTTCCAAAAATAAAATATATGCATATGTGAACAAATGAAAGAAATACATTTGAAATAGAGGTCTCTTTTAGGTATCTAAAGCTTAGTATTCACCTTTAAAAATTGAGGCTAAGGATGAGCAAACTCTCTTAAAATGATACCTATAAATACATAAGATTTAGATAACTTCTGCGTATTTGTAAGATAACCATAAATACACTAGAACCCCTAATCTTTCGATTTGATCAGATTGTCTAGTTACCTACTAGAAGCTGAATGTGTGAGTAAGGTTGTTTTCTTGTGATTCAAACATCAAAAGTTCGATTCATAGAAATAACTTTTAAACTGTATATATAACCATTTCTAGATTTTAGAGTGATAGAACCTTGTAAAATGGATCACTCTTACGGAATGAAAGCCAAATTTCCAAAAACAACCTATCCATCGACACAACCTTCCTTTCCTAAGGCTAATAAAAAAGTTTGAATTAAAAATTCAAAGGATTTCTTGTCATCGGCTGCAAATGATTGCGTAAAACAACGCATGCACACTAATACGTCATAGAGCATAAACCACATAGATACAATAGCACCTCCCATCTAGAATACATGGTTATCATGCAATTCAGATATATTCAAAATCAGACCTATTGACCACCCATAACTTTATTTAGATTCTCCAAACCGAGTCAAACGACCAATAGGCAAGGATTGAATTCTATTTCCCCTCTTTCAAACTTTTCTTCACCTCTTTGAGTGCACCGTAGATGCATTATTTCGATTTATAAAATTTGATTTCTTATTGTAATTGTGAATTCCAAAGACCATGATTTTCCTTAATCAATATTCTTGCATATATCCGAAGACCATGATTTTCCTCCATTTGTTGGACTGTCGTTGAATTTTAAATATTTATATGATGACCCCTGTTTCTTTTCCTCTTAGTAACTTGGTGTGTCTTTTTACTACTTCCCTAAACCTTGAAGAATTTCATAACATAACCAGGATTAAAGAGAAGAAAGGGAAGGGAAATAAGACACAAAGATATATGTTGTTCGACACAATTTGTATTGTGCCTACATCCATGAACTTACATGTCCAATTAGCTACATCATTGTATTATTGATAGTAATTGTATACATAGGACTCAACCTTATTTATAGGATGACAAATAAAACAGATAAACATAATCACTCTAGTTTATTACCGTCTTATCCCAATTGCAGATATTCATATTTCTAATACTCTCCCTCGAGTTGATACACTGATAAGTTAAAATGTCTACCTTGAACTGAAACATGGGGTGGTAGTCGTGATTGCAACTTTCTGCTCTTTGATTCTGTGGGAAGCATTTCCGTTGGATTTAGGCAAAATTTGTCAAGACTACAGTAGTGTAGATGCCAAGACAATGGCTAAAAATGCGACTTTGATGTAGTTGCCGATGATGCAGTTTTGGTGATGAAACTCTCCCAAAATAGAAGGTCGGAGTAAATGTGCACGGAATTTTAATCCTGCATTAAAATAAAAAAAATTAATTTCCTTTTCGTGGGTCTTTTTTCTTCTTTCGTCTCTCTCCCTCTGTCTCTCTCTCTCTGGTGTATCTCTCTCCATAATTTCTCCTCCAATCTAATGACAGAGAGCTAGTAGCCCTCCATAACGGTAGAAATGGATAAGGTTGATGATGTCCAATATCAACCCTTGCTTTCCCCCTTAAAAAAAAATCACACTACAAGATTTGGATCTGAGAGAGTATATTTGCAAAATTGAAATTGGATGTGGCCTACACAATTAGAATCCTTTGGGAAGGAGGAGATAAAGTCTTCACAGGTCGAAGATGCCATCAAGAATTTGACAGCCAATGGTTCAAGTTATAAAAGTTTGGTGTTGTGAGAGGTTGAGATCCTACCGGCAACTCCAAGAAAATAGTCTGCGGGTTGGAACAAGGTACAAAAATTTGACTTAAAAAAAAAAAACTTTGATATATTAATATATCTTACTTTAGTTGGCAAAGCAGAAGTAAATTTAAGGTCTGATCGACCTACTCTGATACACAAAAATATACATCGTTCGATACAATGTGTAATTGTGCAATTGTGCAATATTCTTACGTCCACAGACCCAACTGTTCAGTGGACTACATCGATGTACTATTGACGATAACTGTAATCATAAAACTCAACCTTATTTATAAGATGAGAAATAAATAATTTAACGTTTTAGGATAGTGGTGATTAGTAAAACTGCCCGACATAAAAAAAATGTTTGGTGTGAAGTTATTCACAAGTAGAGTTCATTGCAGTCAAATTGGTTCATTCAGCAGTTTGAGCTTTTGCGGCTTTTGCCTAAGCGAGGAGTGAAGGAGGCAGACATCTTTTTTTTTGGCAAATGAAAGCATCTATGTATTTCCAAAAATAAAATATATGTTTATGTGAGCAAATGAAAGAAATACATTTGAACTAGAGGTCTCTTTTAGTTATCTAAAGCTTATTATTCACCTTAAAAATTGAGGCTAGGGATGAGCAAACTCTCTTAAAATGATACCTATAAATACATAAGATTTAAGATAACTTCTGCATATTTTTAAGATACCCATAAATACACTAGAACCCTTAATCTTTTGATTTGATCAAATTGTCACTAGTTACCTACTAGAAGCTGAATGTGGGAGTAAGGTTGTTTTCTTGTGATTCGAACATTAAAAGTTTGAGTCATGAAAATAACTTTTAGACTGTATATCTAACCATCTCCAAATTTTACAGTGATAAAACCTTATAAACTGGGTCACTCTTACGGAATAAAAGTCAAATTTCAAAAAAAACAGCATATCTATCGGCACAACCTTCCTTTCCTAAGGCTCATAAAATGTTTGAATTAAAAATTCAAAGGATTTCTTGTCATCGACTGCAAATGATTGCGCAAAACAACGCATGCACACTATTACATCATAGAGCACAAACCACATCGATACAATAGTACCCCCTATCTAGAATACAGGGTTATCATGCAATTCAGATATATTCAAAATCAGACCTATTGACCACCAATAACGTTATTAAGATTCTCCAAACCAAGTCAAACTACCAATAGGCAAGGATTGATTTCTATTTCCCTTCTTTCAAACTTTTCTTCACCTCTTTGAGTGCAATATAGATGCATTATTCCGATTTATAAAATTTGATTTCTTATTGTAATCGTGAATTCCAAAGACCATGATTTTCCTCCATTTGTTGGACTGTCGTTGAATTTTAAATATTTATATGATGACCCCTGTTCCTTTTCCTCATAGTAACTTGGTAACTCTTTATTTGTCCCCTAAATCTTGAAGAATTTCATAGTATAACCAAGATTAAAGAGAAGAAAGAGAAGAGAAATAAGATACAAAGATGTTGGTTTTTTTTTTATGGAGTCTAGTTTGTATATGTGATCCGGATGATGACCCGACCCGAAATAATGTTATGTGGTTTTTAATGGAAAATTTTCTGAGGCTTAGTCCATGGAGCGAAGGCTTGGGCCGATAGGGTTAATCGTGGTTTTTGGGCCCGTTATACAGCCCAGTGCGTAGGACATATAAATCCTGTTGTTTTGGTGATTAGGGTTAATCGTGGATGTACAGCCGCTCTCTGTATTCAACTCTCTCAATAGTGAAATCCCTGCAGTTTCGTGGACGTAGGCAAATTGTCGAACCACGTAAAATCTGTGTCTTGTTCTTTCTTGTTTCTTATTGCTTTATATTCTTGATTTGTTCTTTGATTGTGTGTGTTTGTTAGTGGATTTAAATCGTGAGAAATCCCAACAAAAGAAATATGTTGTTCGAGACAATTTGTAACGTGCTTACGTCCATAAATCTAAATGTCCAATTAGCTACATCGTTGTATTATTGACAGTAATTGTATACATAGGACTCAACCTTATTTATAAGTTGAAGTGTCCACCTTGAACTGAAACATGGGGGTGGTATTCGATTCCGTGGGAAGTATCTTTGTTGGATTTAAGCAAAATTTGTCAGGACTATAGTAGTGTAGATGCCAAGACAATGGCTGATGATGCGACTTTGATGAAGTTGGCGATGATGCAGTTTTGGTAATGAAACTCTCCCTAAATAGAAGGTCGGAGTAAATGTGAACGGAATTTTAATCCTGCATTAAAATAAAATAAAAATTAATTTCCTTTTTTTGGGTTTTTTTCCTTATTTCATCTCTCTCCATCTCTCTCTGTCTCTCTCTCTCTCTCTTGTGTATCTCTCTCCATAATTTCTCCTCCAATCTAATGACAGAGAGCTAGTACCCTTTCATAGCGGTAGAAATGGATGAGGCTGATGATGTCCAACAACAAGCCTTGATTTCCTCCTTAAAAAAAAAACATCACACTACTAGATTTGGATCTGAGAGAGTATATTTGCAAAATTGAAATTGGATGTGGCCTACACAATTAGAATCCTTTGGGAAGGAGGGGATAAAGTCTTTCACAGGTCGAAGATGCCATCAAGAATTTGACAGCCAATGGTTCAAGTTATAAAAGTTTGGTGTTGTGAGAGGTTGAGATCCTACCGGCAACTCCAAGAAAATAGTCTGCGGGTTGGAACAAGGTAGAAGAATTAGACTTAAAAAAAAAAAACTTTGATATATTAATATATCTTACTTTAGTTGGCAAAGCAGAAGTAAATTTAAGGTCTGATCGACTTGTTCTGGTACCATGAAAAATTTTATAATATAACCAAGATTAAAGAGAAGAAAGGAATGAAAAATAAGACACAAATATATACATTGTTTGATACAATATGCAATATACATACGTCCACAAACCCAACTGCTCAATGGACTACATCAATGTATTATTGACAGTAACTGTATATAGAGAACTCAATCTTATTTATAAATACGATAAACATAATCACTATAATTTATTACCATCTTATCCCAATTGTTGATATTGATAGATCTATATGAATCATATCATATCTCTAACAAATCTATCCACCAAATGTTATGTTTTTAAATAATGTGGAATAAATGTGAAATATAGAATACGACAAAATTGGAAGATGGTCTCAATTAGACATTGCAACAAAAAGAATGGTGATTTTATCACTAACTCTATATACTATACATTGAAAGAAAATTTGTAGAAAAAAAATTATAAAAAATTCTTGAGAGTTAAAAAAAAATTGTTATTGCAAATAATCACTTGGTATTTTCTTGTGTATATCTACGCGTGGGCCAATGGAATGTTAAACGTCCATTGGGACTCACCCTCAAATTTCCACCTTTCTTCTGTTGCAGTGCTGTGAAAAGTCCAATCCTCTTCATTGCAAAAGTTTTTCTGTTTCTCATCATTTGGCTTCCCTCTAAGTTTGTCTATTCCTTTTATATTCAATACTCTACTCTATGTGATATAAATCGTATCAAAGAAGAATTAGGGATAAGAAGTAGAGAAGAAGAGGATGAGAAAAGAAGAAGAAGTGGATGAGAATAGAGAGAATTTTAGGAAGAAGATTTAATATCAATAATCAATAATCAAAGTCTCCCAAAACAAATAACATATCTCCTATATATATAGGGAGATCACAAATCCTAAATACTAAACAAATAACATATCTCTCTTAAAAATTAAAAGAAAATAATTAAAAAATAAGTACTAAATTATTCTTATGATTAATCTAAAATATTTATCAAATTCCTACACGATCTTCACCATTCTCCTCCGGTTGAAAAAAAACTCTCATCTAGAGAGTCTTTAAAATAGAAGTACCCTAAGAGAGCAGGATAAAGATGACATAATGTCTCATCTATAATGAAAGAACCGTCGATTTTTTTTTATTGACCAGGATAAATGTAAGAATCACCATCTGTATGAACACCTACGAATAAAATAGGAGGCTTTGGATTACCTCGATTAAGCAGCATATCCTCCAAATAAAAATCTGGACTAATACTAACATTCAATACAAAATTAAGCAAATAAGCATTAGATCTAAATTCAAGAATAGCAAAATAATTTCCATTAGATTTGAACAACTGACGTTTAATGGGACAAGACATCAATGACAAATGAGTAATTATAACACCCTGATGCTGAAAATAAGAAAGTACAAATTCAACTGAACACTTGACAGTAGGCAAAAAATCAAAGTTAACAATCTCAAGTGGGGCAGAATCTAGAACAATGTCAATAATCTCTGGTGGAGAAGAATCCGAAACAAAATCAACAATTTCAAATGAAGAAGAATCCATAACAATGCCATCATGATTCAAAATAGAAGACATAGAATAATTGCCAACAGATTGTAAAATAGATAGTTCAATATGCTCAACATCTTGCATAGGAACTAACTGAATGAATTTTTCCTTAAGTTTAATGCTTAGTGATAATTCAACTTTTGGCGCCAATGAGGTAGGAAACATGATAGGATAAAAAATAATCTCATCACTAGTATCAATGCTCAAACGATTGAAAATATGTTTTGAAGGATGTAAAACATGAGGGTCCAATAGAACAAAAATATGGCTATCATTAAGCAGATGTCCGACATTAGGTGAAACTGGAGACTTGTCCTTATTTTCTTCCATTTGTTGACTTGCAAGAATTTTATTCAAGTGGGAAAGTTGACTTGTTAATTCAAATAATTGGTTTTTCACCCCTCTACATTCTTCACGTAATTGGCTGAGTAAATGTTTATTATTGACAACTTCAATTTCAAATATCTCAACTTTTTTTCCTATGGCAGTTTTAGCTTTTGAATAGTCACTAATAACATTGAAGATTGATCCAGATTGACCTTGATAACGACTTTGGGAAACATGACATTGGTACCTATTATATGATCTAAGTGTCCCAAAGTAGTATTCTAGATAATCTTTATAATAAAATTCAAACTTATTATGGACTTTATGATGACTCCGAGAAGCTCTAGGAGTGGAATAAGTATAGTGATGACGTTGTGGAGATCTATGAACTTAAGACATTATTGATGTTGGATAAGTATATGAATAGGCATCATAATGATCATATGAACTCATAATTGACTTTGAAAGATGAAAATAACATAAGAATGAGTTCAAGGATGCGATTAATAATTACGAAAAGTGAGAAAACATAAATAGAAGAAAATATGTTTTGAATCCTTTGTAAATTCTCTAATTTTTCAATGAATAAAAATATTAGTTTCAAATTTTATGGGAGTATGCATACCATAATCAAGAAGAAATTTTGAAACTTTTAGGGATAATTTTATAATTTTTGAAACTTCTGGGGGAAAGATTTTACAATTTTTATAACTTCTGGATTGATGTTTCTGTAATTCTGAAACTTCTTATGTTAGTTCTGCAACTTTTGAAATTTTTTAAGGTGTTTCTGTAATTTTTAGAATAACTGGGATATTATTATAATTTTTTGAATTTGTTGGACAGTTCTTTTTCTTTTTTTTGGCTCTGGAATTTTTTTTCTTATGGTGATGAACAGTGCTATACATGAAAAGTGATTTCAGTTGAACAATGCACATGTGTGAACAGTATTTTTGAGATGACATTTTTGAGATGACCAGTGCACGCGTGAACAGTGAATAATAAAATTTTTTTTTTTTTGGATACGAATCGAAGTTGAGTTTTGATACCAAATTTATGTAGATCGTATTAAGGAAGAATTAGGGATGAGAATGAAATAAGAAAGAGATGAGAATAGAGAGAGAATTTTAGGAAGGAAATTTAATATCAATAATTAATAATAAAAGTCTCTCAAAACAAATAACATATCTCCTATATATATATATATATATATAGGGAGACCACAAATCCTAAAAGAACTATAAAAGAAATAAATACTCATAATAACAACTAAACTCTTAAAAATTAAAATAAAATACTTAAAAAATAAATATTAAATTATTATCATGATTAATATAAAATATATATCCAATTCTTACACGATTCTCGTAACTACGTCTGAACCAATGTCGTAACTACGTCTGAACCAATGTCGTAACTACGTCTGAAACCAATCAAGTTCTGGTGAGTCACAGGGCCAACTTCCTTCTATTTAGTGTAAACACCTTTTCAACTTTGCCGTAATGCTCGGTTGATTGTTGACTTCACTTTTGAAGTGCGCGACGACCGAGAAAATTTTCCATATATTTTATATCTTTTGTCACATCAAATTATTTTCAATATCCAAACGATATTTTAAAGTGAGACACTACTCATTACAGTTTCATTTAATTTTATTTAATTGTAGATAGCTCACTGTATATACGCGAACAATTTATTTATAAATAATAGTGATGGTGTAAATTAAATTGTATGAGTAATAAATTAATTTGGTAGTGTGATAATGAAAGAAATATTTTTCTAGGGTCTGAGATGATTAATACAAAAAAAGTATAGTGGTTTACCAGGTCAAAAGTTCGACTAATCTACTATTTAATGGAGACTCTTGTTCTTTGCCTTTCAATAATGATGATTATCAGAGTACAATTGCTAGTTTTTGTCTCTAGGGTCCTCTGCCATTCTTTAGGGGCGTTCTTTAGGGGCGTTACATAATATTTATAGGGCTGTTTCCTATTCAATAGGATCTTGACTGAGATTCTTGTCCTTATTTCGTGGGTTCTCTTTATTTTTAGGAGAAGATCTTGGTTGGTTAAAATTAGGTGCCTTGATTATAGCTTCCTAACGCTTATCCAGCCATTACCTTGCCTCAAATGACATTCAACCCTTGCCCTCTGACCTCAGTTAATATGACTGACTTCCCGATCTGAGCTAAACTCCTGAGAATAGAGAGAGAATTTTAGGAAGGAAATTTAATATCAATAATCAATAATCAAAGTCTCTCAAAACAAATAACATATCTCTTATATATATATATATATAGGGAGACCACAAATTCTAAAAGAATTATAAAAGAAATAAATACTCATAATAACAACTAAACTCTTAAAAATTAAAATAAAATACTTAAAAAATAAATATTAAATTATTATCATGATTAATATAAAATATATATCTAATTCTTACACGATTCTCGTAACTACGTCTGAACCAATGTCGTAACTACGTCTGAAACCAATCAAGTTCTGGTGAGTCACAGGGCCAACTTCCTTCTATTTAGTGCAAACTCCTTTTCGCCACTTGGAAGCTTCCTTGATAATGACCATTCCAAAAATACAAAATGAAGCTTCCCTGAAAATTCAACTTTGCCGTAATGCTCGGTTGATCGTTGACTTCACTTTTGAAGTGCGCGACGACCGAGAAAATTTTCCATATATTTTATATCTTTTGTCACATCAAATTATTTTCAATATCCAAACGATATTTTAAAGTGAGACACTACTCATTACAGTTTCATTTAATTTTATTTAATTGTAGATAGCTCACTGTATATACGCGAACAATTTATTTATAAATAATAGTGATGGTGTAAATTAAATTGTATGAGTAATAAATTAATTTGGTAGTGTGATAATGAAAGAAATATTTTTCTAGGGTCTGAGATGATTAATACAAAAGAAGTATAGTGGTTTACCAGGTCGAAAGTTCGACTAATCTACTATTTAATGGAGACTCTTGTTCTTTGCCTTTCAATAATGATGATTATCAGAGTACAATTGCTAGTTTTTGTCTCTAGGGTCCTCTGCCATTCTTTAGGGGCGTTACATAATATTTATAGGGCTGTTTCCTATTCAATAGGATCTTGACTGAGATTCTTGTCCTTATTTCGTGGGTTCTCTTTATTTTTAGAAGAAGATCTTGGTTGGTTGAAATTAGGTGCCTTGATTATAGCTTCCTAACGCTTATCCAGCCATTACCTTGCCTCAAATGACATTCAACCCTTGCCCTCTGACCTCAGTTAATATGACTGACTTCCCGATCTGTGCTAAACTCCTGAGCTAACACTTGAGATTTACTTTAATCATCATCAAATAGGTTCTATTAAAATATATAATAAGCAATCTATTATTAAGTGAAATTAAATAAAAGTAAAATAGAGTGAATTTAGATCTTTTAGTGCTCCGTGCAGAGGAAGCATTTTTGTGTTTCTGGCTTTGTGTTTATCAATCAGGAACATTGAATTTTTCAGGCAATACCGAGTGAATTTTTAATCTGCAGAGGCTGACCTTCACGCTTCAATCTTCTATCAATGGGGTCTTGATGTGAAGTTATTTTCCACTAGGTACTCATAGTTAAACTTTGTTCAATGAATTGATGGAATTCGAGCACTGACGCTCATCCCTACTTACACCATGTTATCGTTTCATAGATTAAGTGTGTTCTAATTTCCATGGCCACGAACACTTATCTCTATAATTTTCTAATTTATAGTTTCCTAATAAAAAAAATCATAACCAATATAGTTGCCATCATCTCTTGGTGAATTGGTGTCTCTTCACTTGAACTTTCAAGTTAAAAACTAAAAATAAATAAAAGAAGAATAACTTGTAAAGAGCAGATCTCTTCTAATCTTGTTTACTATATGTCCTAGCTAATAGGTAGTATTAGGGTTAATTGCATTAGAGGTCTCAAAAGTAAAGGGTTTGTCTCATTTAGGTCTCTAATATTTCAATTGCATCATTTTGGTCCCTGCAATATTGAATATGTTTTCATGTGGTCTCTCAAATAGACATTGTTAATGATTTTTTATCATAAAGTTGTCACGTGATACCGAATTATGAATAAAAAATAATTTGGATAACTTTTATCCCTAAATTGCGTAAGTTGATCCGGACACCCTTGACCATTAGATAAAGAAAAAAAATTTATTAGTGATATAAACTATTGTGTAGCTTAATCCCATGAATGATGGACAGACAGCAAGTTCCGCCTTAAATAACAAGAACTGTCAGGAACAATTCTAAGCAATTTCTGTAATAAATCCATTCATCAATTCTTATAAACTCCGCGTTCAAGATTGATCGTTTTTTATTTTGGATATCATTTTCAAGGTCAGAAAATGCAGGTTCCATAACTTCGGTATCATGATTAATGTTATTGATAAATAAAAAATTAATTTAATTTACTAATTTAATGATATAACTGTGATGTGATGTAATTTTTAGATTATTTCATTAGAATTTTATGAATTGACACATTATTATGCTAACAAATTAAATTAATTTTTTAATTCTCAATAACATTGCTCACGGTATCATACCTCCGTCGGTCTCAGCAATTAATTTTTATTTTGATAATGTACAATTATTGATTATAAAAATAATATAATAATAAAAAATAATAAAGTCTGAAAATTTTACACTTGACATATTTTTATTGAATAAAAAGTAGGGACACGGTACCAAACTTTTTTTAAATGTGCACACCACGTGGCACTGCTGTGGGTGGGGGGAATATTGGTCACTGAAAATTTTCCCGATTGATAGCTAATGGGATTGTGGGATCTTTGTCCTTTGTTTCTAGCATCCAGTATAAGAGTGTGCGCTTAATTCAGATTTCAACCACAACATTTCAATATTGGGTTTGCAAGTGCTTTGCGATTGTAGTAATACAACTAAAGCATGGAAGACACGGCCAAGATGGTGCAAAGGATTTCAAGCTGTCGCGGTGTTGCGTTTGAGATTAATCCCAACAAAAGTAACCTCTTTGCGATTTCGTCTTCGCCAGAAGAGCTGCAAACTGGGAACTGGACTTGGTTTCCATGGACTCAAAAGGGTTCCTTTAAGGTGTTTCCAGACCCAAGGTCCAGCTCCATCGGAAGGACTCTGAGTAGGGCCAGTACGCAAAGCAGCCTTTTTTGTGATCTTGAAGAAGATGACGATGACGATATCAATGACAACGAGGATGGCAGCAAGTACTTGGGAGATCAGACTGAAAAAGACGTTGAAAACCAAGAGGTTGTTGAGGAAGTTGCAGAACTGAAGCAACTGCCAAAACCGCCCCAAAAAGATTCAAGGCTCTCAGTAATACTGCTTGATCAAGGGTTATTCACAGTCTACAAGCGACTGTTTGTGGTTTGCTTAACCTTGAATGTCATTGGATTGGCACTTGCAGCAACTGACCATTTCGGATATGCCAAGCGGAAAGCAGCCCTCTTCTCCATTGCAAATATACTGGCTTTGACACTCTGCCGTAGCGAGGCCCTCTTGAGGATAGTTTTCTGGTTGACTGTGAAGTTGCTAGGGAGGCCACGGATACCTATTTGGATGAAGACAGCCACCACTTCTTTCCTCCAATCCCTTGGAGGAATACATAGTGGTTGTGGTGTGTCTTCCATTGTTTGGCTTATATATGCTCTTATTCTCACTCTTCAAGACAAAGAAAACTCTTCTCCAGAAATCATAGGCGTAGCTTCCTGTATCCTCTCTCTCATTTGCCTCTCTGCCCTTGCAGCTTTCCCTCTTGTCCGCCATCTCCATCACAACGTTTTTGAACGAACACATCGTTTTGCTGGCTGGACAGCTCTCATCCTAGTTTGGGTTTTTATTGTTCTCACTGTGTGTTACGAACCAGCTCTAAAGACATATAATTTGAGCGCTTCAAAGCTTGTCCAAACGCAAGAATTCTGGTTCACTCTAGCCATAACGATTGTTATAATCCTTCCATGGCTAACAGTGAGACGTGTCCCGGTTAAGGTATCAGCCGTTTCAGGTCATGCTTCTATCATAAAATTTGAGGGAGGAATTCAAGCGGGAATACTGGGGAGAATCAGCCCATCACCATTATCAGAGTGGCATGCTTTTGGGATCATTTCTGATGGAGAGAAAGAGCACATGATGCTGGCTGGTGCTGTTGGGGATTTCACCAAATCCTTGGTCTCCAACCCACCAAGCCATCTTTGGGTTCGAGGGTTGCACTTTGCTGGCTTGCCTTATCTGGTGAATTTGTATCAACGTATCGTATTAGTGGCCACAGGGTCCGGAATTTGTGTGTTCCTATCATTCCTTTTGCAGCCATGCACAGTAGACGTGTGCTTGGTTTGGGTGACGAAAGGGGTGGAGAAAAATTTTGGAAAAGAGATTAAAGAAATGGTGGGCAGATATCCAAAAGAGAAAGTGATTGTTCATGACACAGCAATCTTGGGTCGGCCCAAGGTGGCGGAGATGAGTGTGGATGCCGCAAAAAGGTGGAATGCCGAAGCAGTGATTGTTACTAGTAACCCTAAAGGGAGCAAGGATGTTGTGGAAGCATGCAAGGCAGCTGGGATACCTGCCTTTGGACCTATTTGGGATTCCTAGACCATATAATAATGTGGAAAATGCTATTCAAAACTTACTATATAACTATCTTGTGGTTTGTGGACTAAGGTTTTCTGTGTTGACGAGGTGGTTTCTTGGAGCCCCAATTGGTGTGTTATAACAAGTATGCGACGCTTGTTTGCTTGTGTTTTTTGTGGGTCACAATCCCGTTAGCTGGGGCGGAGTCAAAATTTCTTTTCAGTGGGGACAATTATTAAGTTAAAGAGAACCGGAGACAACCATCAAGTTAAAGAGAATGATTATTTAACAATTATCAAAATTCGTTGCATCTAGTAAACATATTTATTATCTCAAAATTTCATTCTCTATAAATTTTTTTTTTTAATCTAACACCTTTTATAAAATAATTCTTCATATTATTTTTTTTACTTTCAAAGATTTAACATATAAATACACGTGAAAAAATGATAGCCGACTATGAAAAAATAATATATATATTTTTTTAATGCATTAGAATAAAGACAGTTTTTATAGAGAATGCTATTTTGACATATTATTTTGTAAGTGTGTTTGTCAATGATAAGATTTTGACTCATCCGAATGACAATTTGTCTTGAAAATCCTATTTTGAATCTAATTTAATTATTCAACTGATTTCGTTTTTTTAATCCATATTCGAATCTATTAAATATTATAAATTTTATCAAAAATCTAATCTTTTATATATACATATATATCTATGTGTGTGTCGCATTGTAATTTTAATTCAATTTAATAGTTTAGTTTTATCAAATGTTTACATATACATATTTGTGTATGCATATCAAATTGAATCGAAGTGAATTGAATTGAATCATAATTAGATCAAATTTTTTTATGCGCCCAAATCTAAAATCTTAGAAAATAATGTAGTATATTTGATCGAAGTGAATTGAATTGAATCATAATTAAATCAAATTTTTTTATGTGCCCAAATCTAAAATCTTAGAAAATGATGTAGTATAGTTGAACTTAGATAATTGGTCAAAAATATATATGTATGTCTTAGTAATCGAATTCGGAGAAGGATTGATTCAGTAACTTAAGTGAGTCATTATAGAACGAATAAAGATAACTAGAGAATAAATAAAAAATTGTGAGATTAAGTCTCTATGAGCGAATTTTGAGTCTAAATTTTTAGTGCATTAAAAAAAATGAGTGGGGGCAAGTTATTAAAAAAATTAATTTTTATTATAATTTTAAATTAACCATACAAATTTTCAGAATTTCAGTGGGAGCAATTGCCCCCGCTGCCCCCATCCTGCGTCCGCCCCTGCCCATCAGCAAAAAATATTTGCTTAAGCAATTAAGAATGTAAAGGAAGCTAATGCTAAAAAGTCTTAATCAAGACATTTTGTTTGCGGCAACAAATTTCCATCCCAAATAACTCCCAATATACTAGCATCAGAAAAGTGCCGGCAATTAGTTGACGCCAATAGTAAAAGCTATTTGCATCAAGCACTTGCCTATGCAAACTTTGCGATTTTTTTTTTGAACAAGTCCTCCATTTTGCAATGATGTTTTGTCCCTTTAGGCAATTTTTTTTTTTGGTCAAGCTCTTTACCCATTGACGGAGCCACGTTATGGTCAATATGTCCCCCGTCGAGTTTCTAAAATTAGGCTTTGTATTCTTAAAATTAGGTTAGCGCCCTCATAAAATGGAATTCATTTATTTCATGTTGCATGGCCTTCTCAAGTTTTCAAAGTTGTATTTTATATCTTTCAATTTTGATTATGATTTTCTTTTATCCATCAAATATCAAGCAAAGGTATTGTACCTTTAGCACCAAGTGATTGGTCAAATGAATAAGAATTCAGATTTACTCGCTAAATGTTTGGGTTCGAGTCTACATAGATATAGTAGCTCGGTAGGTTTAAAACTACTTTTTAGTCTCTAAAACACGTGGTGGGATCCCATTTTGGCTCTAATAATGTAGATGTTGTGGGGTCTATCACAAATAACTGTGTAGTGTTAAAAAAAATTCATTTGCAATGTATACAATCAATAATTGTCCGATAGAGTGAAACAAATGATACCCAAACTTACAGAGAATGGTCCAAATTTGTAGAAAATATGCATTTGAAAGATCTGTATGATGTATTTTATGTTAATCTACTTTTTGTAATTTGTCAAGATAAGTCGAAATATATTTTTCCTCAAATTATAATGTGAAAATTTTGAGCTTAAATTATTGATGAAATGACAAGAAAGTATCTTACAGCTAATTAATTCATGTTTGAATTAACATAGGGTCAGTCCTAGGCCTAGGCGATAATGGTCGTCGCCTAACGCCCCAAAAAAAACCACATAAGAAATTGACACAAGACTATGAGTTTGGGTGTAGCCTTAGTACAATCATGTGATAAACGGGTGAATTGTTTGACCACTTGAATGACGAGGTCAACATGAGCTTGCTAAACAAGACACAAAAACATGCTAAGCACGACCTATATACAGTATAAACCCAACTATACAGGAATATAAATGAGATGGATATGTATTGAACAAATTTTATCACAATAGGACCAAATGATTGTATTTATATTTCGTCTTCTCGGTCATTATCTCCTCACAAAAAAATTGATGCATTACAATCAAAATTGTCTGACTAACAAAGTTATCTATTATCTCATTTTTATAAATTGTTGTATTTTCTTAACTTAAATTCGAAGCCATTGTTATCTGGATTGAATTTTTTGCTTAATTTTATTTAAGACACAAGTACATACAAAATGACTACAAATCAGAGTATGTAGAAGTAGCTTGATACTTGAAATAACTACTGACATTCATTCTTTAAAATTAATTTTGCTGCACTAATAAATTTCCATTTTTTATGTTTTTAATTGATCGTAGACTTAATTATATTTTGGTATTCAAACTTAACTTCAATTAATAAACATTTTATTGAGGTTAGCGATTGGCTTAATGTCCACCGCTGCCGCTACTGACTTTAAGGTCTCAGGTTCGAATCTCGTCGTCCCTCTCCACTATATTGGTGTTGTAATGCCCCAAAATTCATAGTAGAGACATTAACTACCAATCACTATCAAATCATGAGAGCATACTAAATAACTATTAAAATAAATAAAATCATTCATCATCCATTATCTAATTAAATAAATCCTTAAAGAAATTATAAATAAATCCTTAACATAAGTAAACCGTCAAATCTAAAATTCATAAACTAAAAGTCATTCTCAAACTTTCACATTTGGATCCATGACTCCTCCTCAACATCTCAATCTACCTACTCATCTAACTTTGGATCCTCCAAAATACTAAAATATGAAAATTGTTGTGGTAGGGTGAACAATAAAGTCTAGTAGGAAAACCTTCTCAAACTCAAACAAGGTTTAGAAATTATGAAAAATATGTAAATCTCAATTTGTAAAATAAATATATAACTTTTGAAGTAAAACAATGACATTTAATAACGATCTCCAGTTTATGACACAAAAATAGTAAATTCATAACATAATAGAATCATTCGCAAAACCAAACTCAATACACAATATAGCTTATGTATGTAGGTCGACTAGTATGAATTTGCACACCGAACCCATCTCGTCCACCACCACAAACACAATCCATCTTAAATCAATTCTCATAGAGCCACAACACTTGCAACACTTTGGGAAGGACGTATACCAAAATATCAGTATTGACACATCCTTTCCTAGGATAGTATACTAGCCCCTAGTGTCGAACCAACGTGGACAAATAGTGGTTTGCCCTCGCAAGAAACCAAACCCCTACGAGTATTAGGCAACTACCAAACCTCTCAAAATGGGAAAACATCTAACGTTCTACGGTACGAATTCGATTGTATTCCACGTTCAGCACACCCACCCTTACAAGAGATAATAACAATATTTTTTTACAAAATTCATGTATAACATAATCCATGGTTTCACAATTTTAAGTAAAAGAATGATAAAAGCAAAATATGAAAGAGATTGTAAAAAGAAGAATTCATGTCGACAATATTCAAGATCTAGGGTTTTAATCAAGAGCATATTATTTTTTAATGTAAAACACGTGTTTATTCAAGAATTTAAATAGATATTAAAAAGGAATGTAAAAATATTATAGATCTATCCCATGGATAAGATTATGCATCAAGAACTAGGTTTTCTATCAATAACAAATAGATCTTAGAAGCAAATCATGTATTTTTCAAGAAAAAGGGTTTCTAAATCAAGAATGGATAGATCTTGGATGCAAAGCATATATTTTATTCAAAAAATAAATCTTGGAATGAAAAAGATGCATACAATAACCCTAATCCTCAATGAGTATATTTGAGAAATAGTTTCTACCTTAATCCATAGATAATTGATCCTAATACTTTTGAAAAAAATCAAATGAACAGTTCTATCAATGTTGGGATAGATACAAAAACTTGTTACACTCCATTCCACATCATGGATTCAAACCATGACAATTGGTGAGTTTCTTCTACGAAGGAATTACACCGGGCCATCGACAATTCATCGACAGGATGTGCAACGGAGAGTTTCTAAGTAAAGAGCCCGATGAGGCCCTTGACTACTTTAACACATTGACAAAAAATACCTAATCTTGGGATATCATGGATCCCACCGATGTGCCAATGTCTTGTCCGGGTAGCCAACCAAGTGGAAGGGGGATGTATAACTTGTGTGACCAAGAAGACTTGCTTACAAAAATAACGAAATTGTCCTGCAAGGTGGAGAGTCAAGAGGTGAATAGGAGGCATGAGGTGTCTAACATTACAAACGTCGATGAGTTTTTCTCTATATGTGAAAGTGTTGAGCATTCTATTTCGGAGTGCCCAAACGTTCCGACACTCAAAGAGGTTTATTATGAACAAGTGAATGCCTTCAACCAAAATAGGTAATCATTCTCTTCACACCCCAACACACACAATCCGGGATGGTGCAACCACCCGAACTTTAGTTGGAAGAATAATAACCCCATTCCTTATGGGTCTGGCTCATTCTCACCATTCATTCCACCCAAGAAAAATCAATCGTATCATGGTCATGGCCCCTCATCTAGCTCCCAGTACCCACGGTCCAATCCACAAGGGTTTTCATAAAATCCACCTCAACAAGGGTTTAGTCAAGAAGGACCACCTAACCCACCAACCTACCAACCTCCTCACAAGAAAATTTTGGAGGATGTCGTGCATCAATTCATTCAAAGCCAAACCACAATCAACAATCAAATTGTCGCGATTTCTGATGACATCCGGACTCAAATCACTAAATTGACCAATGTAATATGGTTGGCCCAGCAAGAGAAAGGAAATTTTCGCTCAAC
>CAUOFW020005196.1:0-28078 GCA_963454935.2 Ilex paraguariensis | reverse complement strand
GGTAGGGTTACGGGGATAAGGGCTAAGAGTTAAGTTTAAAGGCTTATGGGATAAAGATTTGAGTTTAGTGTTCTTTTGCTTCTTTTGTTCCACTAGCTCATCTTTCTTCCCCTATTTTTGTCTCTTATTATATTTTGTTGTTGTTTATGAGATTTTCATATTTGTGTGCGTGACAAATCTATTTTGTTTTTTAATTTCAATTGTATGTGGAATGGATGTTTGCTTCTGAAAGATTAAGAAGAGTTGAAGTAGAAAAGTTTGCAAGGCGAGCTTATGATTGAAAAGATAAGTATATCTTTTCGTCCTAGTTGCGTTGACTTTATTTTATATGTAAAATATGTTTTACACTTGACTATTTCTACTTGTTTTTGTGTTTCTTGTTTGTTATGATCATTCTTTCTATGTTTTCATCCACCAATACTCTCATTATGCGATAGGTTCCTTTTCATTTATCGTTGTTGTTTTCATGTTTTCCAAACCTTTAATTGTTTAGCACTTTTTTCACAATATGTATTTTGTTCGCTTTCTATTCTAGAAATTATGTTTTATTCTTTTTTTATTACCTTTCTATTAAATTGTTATATGTTGGAAAGAAAGTTGAAATATTTGGAGGAGAGCAAAAGGAGAAAGTATGGAAGAATATTAGGAGTTTGTAGCATGTAAAGTGACTAATAGAACGTAGAATTCATAGAGGTTTAGACCATAGGGCTCGAGAATTAGAGCTATAGGTGTTTTGGGTTAAGGTTTAGGGGTTTAGGTGTTAGAGGTTAGGGGTAGGGGTTACGGGGATAAGGGCTAAGAGTTAAGGTTTAAAGGCTTAGGGGATATGGATTTGGGTTTAGTGTTCTTTTGCTTCTTTTGCTCCACTAGCTCATCTTTCTTCTCCTATTTTTGTCTCTTGTTATATTTTGTTGTTGTCTTTAGATTTTCATATTTATATGCGTGACAAATCTATTTTGTGTTTTAATTTCAGTTGTTTGTGGAATGGATGTTTGGTTTTGAAAGATTAAGAAGAGTTGAAGGAGAAAAATTTGCAAGGCGAGCTTATGATTGAAAAGATAAGTATATCTTTTCGTCCTAGTTGCGTTATGTGAAACCCGGGAAAAATTTTAACTTTTTCTGAAAAAAAAACGGAAAATGGTAATTTGCCATTATAGTGTGAGTTAAAAAAAAAAAAAAAAACTGGTATTTTTATAGACCTCGGATGATGAAACGGACCTCACCGTTGGATTCGTCTCACGAAATCTAGTTACCCAGACAAATTTCGTCGAATTCTGAGATAGTCAGATTTTTCACGTTTTTTGAGGTGACGGGTGTTCGATGACCCCTAAAAACGAAATTTTTATAAAAATTTGAAAATTTAAAAAATATTTTAAATAAAGTTCATATAAAATATTTTGAGTTTAAATCGGTACGAAATTTAATCGTTTCGGGATGAAAACGGACCCGGACAAAGGTGACACTTGGCGCGACGAGGGCCAAGTGTTTAGAAGGTATAAAAGTGAGCAAATCAGATATTTGCTCTTCATTTTCTTCATTTGCTGCCGGCTGGATCAAACCAAAGAGCTAAGGAGAAAAAATAAAATTCTTCAAGCTTTCTTTCGCCGATTCTCGGAGTTCCGTCGGTCGGAATTCGTCGGGCCAAGAATTAAAGTCGATCTACGCGACGAGAGCTACGCGTGGGTACCAAAAACAAAGATTTTCACCGAAGATTCAAAGGGAGGATTTTGGAGAAATCTAAGCTTTGGACTTCAATCTTGTTCTTGAGGCTTCCTACAAATTCTTTACGCTTCAAGAGGTAGGGTTCCTCCTACTCGGACCTATTTCTAACCTAAGGTGTCCATAGGGTTCATGTGGGCTGTTTTGGGTATTTCTAAGATTTTTCCATTATGATTGGTGCTATGGAAATGGGTAGGATCAATTTTAGTGTAAATTGGTAGTTAGAAAGTGCTAGTTTGTGATTTCTTGAATGTTTAGATAATTGATTATATAAAAATCATATATTCTGATTTTTATTTTGTTTGAATGATCCATATAAAATCTTGGCTTGATTTTGGTATATGGAAGTATTTATGTAATCCCTTGAAATTGGGATCATGTGGGCATGCTTTGTGTTTTATATTATGCCTTGTGAATGAAATGTAATATTAGCATGTATTATGTGTTATCATGTTGATGGAGTGTTGATATATGCTCTTGGATATATTGAACTTGAAATGGTTATGTGATTATATGCAAATGATATTAATTGTCATGGTATACAATGATATTTAAAAATTGTCATTTGGCATGCATTGCAATATGGACATGGAATTAACATCACATTCATGGGCTACATGCATGAGTGTGGGTGTAGGGTTGCATGGGGTGATCAACACCAACATTGGTTCTTGATGGTAGGCTCGGGAAAGTGGGATGGAATGTCCTACGGAGTCGCACGGTGACATGCATAAGAAAACTTGTGTCGGGTATAGCAAGTAGGGCTAGACACTCCCTCGGGTGAAAAACCCGACCACTTGGTTCATACACTTACCGGCGGTGAAATTCCAGAAAAGTGTAACGGCGTACGGAGCCGGAGGTGCGATTCCTGAATCCGATACCCCATAAAGGCACATGATTTTGATATATAAATTATTCATTTGATGGGAAACATCCAAGAATGAATTAGTTTTATGACATATGGTTGATTTCAAAATGATCTTTGGATGTGTTTCATCAAAGACGTTTGTTTTACACGTAAGTGTCGCATTGTGTTGTGGGAGTCGGTGTGGGCTCGGGATAGCATGCATGGGTGAGTTTCATCTCATTACTTGGCATGACATCATGATTTTCCAACATTGTATTATATGTTATTGTTGGAGGGAATACTTGTTGTGAAATGTTGCATTTATACATTGCATATGCATTTTAGGTGATGAGTAGCCTCTGTAGGGATTATTCTACTGGGCATTGGCTCACCCTATACGGGAAACATTTCAGGTGTGGGTCATGCACCAATGGACGGCTCACAATCCGGGTCACATGGTTGAAGAAAAGTCGACTTGTGGCTTCCAATCCATTTTTTTTTTGTAAAAGTAGATTTGTAATTAAATTTTGGCATGTAATGTGTAAAGGAATTGTAATAGAGTATATATGGACTGTTTTAATATAACCTTGCATATTTTGATATAAATATGATGATTGGACCCGGTGTGGTCAAGTTTTATGTATAAAATGGACCCTGTGTGGTTATGGTATTATATTGGACCTCGGATGGGTCATGTAAATGTTGATTGCACAGATTGTGTTTTGGGGTAGAGCTTCCCGTACAAAGGAGACTCTGCCCGGATTTCGTTAAATTATGGATCCTGGTAAATGGGACACAACGGTGCGATATCGAGTTATACGGTATCCACGGGCATTCCATGAGTTGATGGGAAATTAACGGACCCCATGAATTTGGGGTGTCACAGCTTGGTATCAGAGCCTAGGTTATACGATTTACCTAAGGCTTGTTGGGCATTGGACTAGACCATTGCATGCATTGTGCATCTCATCTTATGTGCTTAAATTGTTATATGTTTTGTGCAACGTGTTATGTGAAACATGATTATTTGCTAAGTGATTAGGTGAATGATATGCATGGTAAAAGGCACATGAAAAAAAAAAAACAAACACTGGGTTAGAAAACATAACCTTGGGTTCAAAAAAAAAAAAAGGAATGAATGGTATAGTTTTATGTGTAAATGTCTACTAGTAGGTGGCACACGCACTACTAGTGAAACAAGGAGGAAAATCTTCAAGTTTAAATACTTGACTTCTATCTTGGGATATTAAGTAAATGCTCTGTTTCTATTTGACATGTGTGTAGATGGAAATAGAGGAAGGGGAAGAGGACGCGGCCGAGGCAGAGGTGGTAGGCAGAATAACAACCAACCACCACCGGCCTTTGACCAACAAGCCTTCATGGAGGCTATTGGTGCAGCGGCGGCTACCATTGCACAAGCTAGTGCTACGGCCGCTACTATTGCACAGACGGGTACAAGTGGGGGCCAAGGAGGCTCCAGTCATCTCCAGAAGTTCAAGGCACATCAACCGCCGATCTTTATGGGAGGGGCGGACCCGATGGTAGCTGATCATTGGTTCCGGCAGGTTGACAAGATCTGAGGCAAGGAACGATGTCAGTGATGGAATATGTGGCTAAATTCACTGAGTTAGCACGTTTCGCTGACCAATATGTGGCCACAGATATGGCCAAGGTTAGAAAATTTGAGGATGGGCTGAAGTTATCCATCCGAGGTAAAATTGTTGGTCTTCTACTACAAGACTTCGACTTGATGGTCACCACAGCTTTGGCCATTGAGAGAGAGGTGGATGACGCAAGGAGCATCCGGGAGTCTGGTGCAAAAGACAAGAAGAAGGAAGGCCAATCCTCTTCTTCTAGCTCAAGGAAGAAGCAAAGGACTTCTACTCCACAAGGATTTCAGGTACAAGACCGCAGTTATCAAGGCCAAGGCCAAAGTCAATCCTCCCAAGGTGGGAGAAATCAGAGACCTTCCTACCAGGTTGGCCAGAGGACTTGCTATCATTGCCACCAACCGGGTCACATGAAGAGGGATTGTCCTCAGAGGCAGGGATCCCAGGGTCATGGGTCGTCGCAATCTCAGACTTCAGTGGGGCAACCACAGACGCAGTATGCTCCTCACTACCCTACTACGGGTCAGGGCAGCCAGTACCAGTTTCAGGGTGCAGCACAAGGCCCTACTATTTCTCGTGCAGGGACACCGCAAGCTGGCCAGATGGGCCAAGGAATGGGTCGAGGAAGAGGCCAGGGCTCACAAGCCGGGACTTCAGGGACTCCGGGGCGTGTCTACGCCATGATGCCACAGACTGGGCTGACAGATCCGTCGGTGATACAGGGTACATTTCTACTTTCCCGCTTATGGGCTAGAGTGTTATTTGATTCTGGTGCATCTCATTCATTTATTGCTGCATCTTGTGTGGATGACTTGGGCTTAGAGGTTGAGACCTTGAAAGAGCCATTGCATGTGAGTTCTCCCCTAGGTGCTAGGGTGAGGGTTGATCAGATATGTCGGGGGTGTGAGTTGGAGATCTCAGGGATTCTACTCACTATGGACCTTCGAGTCATGGACATGTCGGAGTTCGATGTGATCCTTGGGATGGATTGGTTGGCGGCACACCGAGTCGTCATTGATTGTGATCGAAAGCGAATCACTGCTTACACACCGGATGGGGTTTGTTTCATGTTTCAAGGGGATAAGCACGATGCTTTACCCCAAGCAGTATACGACTCCAGATGGCATGGGCAGCTGATGGGTTGGCTAGCAAGCCTGACCCTTGAAGACGAGGCGAGGCAGGAGTTAAGTCTACCTCGGGTTGTGTGTGATTATGAGGATATTTTTCCGGATGAACTACCGGGATTACCTCCACATAGGGATGTGGACTTCACTATAGAGTTGCATCTCGATACATCTCCCATCTCTATGACACCACACAGGATGGCGCCTACTGAGTTGCAAGAACTCAAGGTACAATTGCAAGAATTGTTGGACAAGGGGTTTATTAGACCGAGCACTTCACCTTGGGGCGCTCCGGTTCTGTTTGCTAAGAAGAAAGATAAGACTCTTCGGTTGTGTATTGATTACCGAAAGTTGAATAGGGTCACTATCAAGAATAGGTACCCTTTGCCGAGGATTGATGACTTGTTTGATCAGCTGAGGGGGGCACGAGTCTATTCCAAGATAGATCTTAGAACCGGTTACCATCAATTGAGGGTTAGGGAGGAAGATATTCCTAAGACGGCGTTTAGAACGCGGTATGGGCATTTCGAGTTCACAGTGATGCCATTTGGATTGACCAATGCTCCAGCGGCATTCATGGACCTCATGCACAGGGTGTTCCAACCCTATTTAGATCAATTTGTTGTGGTTTTTGTTGATGACATCTTGATCTACTCCAAGTCTGAGGAGGAGCATGAGAGTCACTTGAGAATTGTTCTCCAGACATTGAGAGATTATCAGTTATATGCCAAGTTCAGCAAGTGTGAATTCTGGCTTACTGAGGTGAAATTTCTGGGACACGTGGTGTCGGCTTCGGGTGTATCCGTGGACCCGGAGAAGGTTGAGGCAGTTATGAATTGGGAGAGACCGAAGTCAGTCTTCGAGATACGTAGTTTCTTGGGATTGGCGGGGTATTACCGGCGATTTATTGAGGATTTCTCTCGATTGGCTGCACCTATGACGAAGTTGACCCGGAAAGATGTCAAGTTTGTGTGGAATGATTCTTGTGAGAATGCATTCCAAGAGTTGAAGAAGAGGCTTACTTCAGCTCCTATTCTGATAGTTCCAGAACGAGGACAGAGGTACACGGTCTATTGTGATGCCTCGAAGGACGGGCTGGGATGTGTTTTGATGCAGTCTGGGAGGGTAGTAGCTTATGGTTCTCGACAGCTAAAGAATCACGAGCAGAATTACCCCACACATGACATGGAGTTAGCAGCCATTGTCTTTGCCTTGAAGGCTTGGCGTCACTACCTGTATGGTGAGCAGTTTGAAGTATTTTCGGACCACAAGAGTTTGAAGTATATTTTTACACAGCGGGACCTTAACATGAGGCAACGCCGGTGGATGGAGTATTTAGAGGACTATGACTTCACTTTGCATTACCATCCTGGTAAGGCAAACGTGGTGGCTGATGCACTTAGCCGAAGGTCACAGAGAGTTTTAGCTAGTGTAGCTTCCCGGGAGTGGCAGATGCTCGAGACTGTGGGACAGTTTGGGCTATGTTATATGGGTCAGGCTCAGGGTACTTTGGGGAGTTTGGTGACTATACCGTCTCTGCTGAGCAGGGTGATTGAGTCCCAGAGTCAGGACACGGAGCTATTGTTCATCCGGGACCGTGTACAGGCAGGTATGGGTGACGAGGGCTGGGCTACTCACTCAGATGGTAGTCTTCGATATCGAGGAAGGGTTGTGGTTCCTCAATTGGCAGATCTGAGGGAGGAGATCCTTAGGGAGTTTCATTGCTCCCGTTTTGCAGTTCATCCAGGGGGCACAAAGATGTATCATGATCTTCGTCGCCAGTATTACTGGAGTGGAATGAAGAGGCAGGTTGGCGATTTTGTCAGTCGATGTCTCACGTGTCAGCAGGTTAAGGCTGAACACCAGAGACCAGCGGGATTACTCCAGCCTTTGGAGGTAGCTGAGTGGAAGTGGGAGCATATCACGATGGATTTTGTGACCCATTTGCCACGGACATCGCGGGGTCATGACGCGGTGTGGGTGATAGTGGACCGGCTTACTAAGTCGGCACACTTTTTGGCTGTGCGGATGACCTTCACATTGGAGGAATTCTGCAGGTTGTATATACGGGAGATTGTCCGGCTGCATGGAGTACCTGTATCTATTGTATCGGACCGGGATCCCAGGTTTACGGCTCATTTTTGGGAGAGTTTCCAGCGAGCCATGGGGACACAATTAATGATGAGCACTGCTTTTCATCCCCAGACAGACGGTCAGTCTGAGAGGACTATCCAGACTTTAGAGGACATGCTACGGGCATGCGTCCTAGATCTTAAGGGTAGCTGGGAAGATCACTTATCCTTGGTGGAGTTTGCATACAATAACAGTTACCAGGCGAGCATAGAGATGGCACCCTATGAGGCACTATATGGGAGGCCATGTCGTTCTCCGGTTTGTTGGACGGAGGTAGGAGAGAGGTCTTCTACGGGTCCGGAATTGATCAGAGACACCTCGGAGAAGGTGGACTTGATTCGGAAGCGTCTTCTCACGGCTCAAAGCCGGCAAAAGAGTTATGCTGATAGACGGCGGCGACCTCTAGAGTTTGAGGTGGGAGATCATGTCTTCTTGAAGGTTATGCCTAAGAGAGGAGTGGTCCGGTTTGGTAAGCGGGGGAAGCTGTCACCGAGATACATCGGGCCCTTCGAGGTACTTGAGAGAGTGGGTACAGTTGCTTACCGGTTGGCATTACCGCCAAATCTATCGAGTGTTCATGCAGTATTCCATGTCTCTATGCTTCGGAAGTACACCCCACATCCGACTCATGTGGTGGATTGGGGAGAGCTTGTTGTTGATGCTGATGGGACTTTCGAGGAGGGACCGGTGCGCATCATGGATAGCCGGGAACAGGTTTTGCGAGGCAAAACCGTGCGGCTAGTGAAGGTGCTGTGGCAGCATCGAGGAGTAGAGGAGGCAACATGGGAGCGCGAGGACACTGTCCGTATTAGTTATCCTTTCTTGTTCGAGGATGGAGGTATATTCTTCTGGTCATTTACCATTAATTGACTTTTGCATATGCATGTGATTGTATGTGCATGTGTATGTGAATTTCGGGGACGAAATTCTTTTAAGGGAGGAAGAATGTGAAACCCGGGAAAAATTTTAACTTTTTCTGAAAAAAAAACGGAAAATGGTAATTTGCCATTATAGTGTGAGTTAAAAAAAAAAACTGGTATTTTTATAGACCTCGGATGATGAAACGGACCTCACCGTTGGATTCGTCTCACGAAATCTAGTTACCCAGACAAATTTCGTCGAATTCTGAGATAGTCAGATTTTTCACGTTTTTCGAGGTGACGGGTGTTCGATGACCCCTAAAAACGAAATTTTTATAAAAATTTGAAAATTTAAAAAATATTTTAAATAAAGTTCATATAAAATATTTTGAGTTTAAATCGGTACGAAATTTAATCGTTTCGGGATGAAAACGGACCCGGACAAAGGATGACACTTGGCGCGACGAGGGCCAAGTGTTTAGAAGGTATAAAAGTGAGCAAATCAGATATTTGCTCTTCATTTTCTTCATTTGCTGCCGGCTGGATCAAACCAAAGAGCTAAGGAGAAAAAATAAAATTCTTCAAGCTTTCTTTCGCCGATTCTCGGAGTTCCGTCGGTCGGAATTCGTCGGGCCAAGAATTAAAGTCGATCTACGCGACGAGAGCTACGCGTGGGTACCAAAAACAAAGATTTTCACCGAAGATTCAAAGGGAGGATTTTGGAGAAATCTAAGCTTTGGACTTCAATCTTGTTCTTGAGGCTTCCTACAAATTCTTTACGCTTCAAGAGGTAGGGTTCCTCCTACTCGGACCTATTTCTAACCTAAGGTGTCCATAGGGTTCATGTGGGCTGTTTTGGGTATTTCTAAGATTTTTCCATTATGATTGGTGCTATGGAAATGGGTAGGATCAATTTTAGTGTGAATTGGTAGTTAGAAAGTGCTAGTTTGTGATTTCTTGAATGTTTAGATAATTGATTATATAAAAATCATATATTCTGATTTTTATTTTGTTTGAATGATCCATATAAAATCTTGGCTTGATTTTGGTATATGGAAGTATTTATGTAATCCCTTGAAAATTGGGATCATGTGGGCATGCTTTGTGTTTTATATTATGCCTTGTGAATGAAATGTAATATTAGCATGTATTATGTGTTATCATGTTGATGGAGTGTTGATATATGCTCTTGGATATATTGAACTTGAAATGGTTATGTGATTATATGCAAATGATATTAATTGTCATGGTATACAATGATATTTAAAAATTGTCATTTGGCATGCATTGCAATATGGACATGGAATTAACATCACATTCATGGGCTACATGCATGAGTGTGGGTGTAGGGTTGCATGGGGTGATCAACACCAACATTGGTTCTTGATGGTAGGCTCGGGAAAGTGGGATGGAATGTCCTACGGAGTCGCACGGTGACATGCATAAGAAAACTTGTGTCGGGTATAGCAAGTAGGGCTAGACACTCCCTCGGGTGAAAAACCCGACCACTTGGTTCATACACTTACCGGCGGTGAAATTCCAGAAAAGTGTAACGGCGTACGGAGCCGGAGGTGCGATTCCTGAATCCGATACCCCATAAAGGCACATGATTTTGATATATAAATTATTCATTTGATGGGAAACATCCAAGAATGAATTAGTTTTATGACATATGGTTGATTTCAAAATGATCTTTGGATGTGTTTCATCAAAGACGTTTGTTTTACACGTAAGTGTCGCATTGTGTTGTGGGAGTCGGTGTGGGCTCGGGATAGCATGCATGGGTGAGTTTCATCTCATTACTTGGCATGACATCATGATTTTCCAACATTGTATTATATGTTATTGTTGGAGGGAATACTTGTTGTGAAATGTTGCATTTATACATTGCATATGCATTTTAGGTGATGAGTAGCCTCTGTAGGGATTATTCTACTGGGCATTGGCTCACCCTATACGGGAAACATTTCAGGTGTGGGTCATGCACCAATGGACGGCTCACAATCCGGGTCACATGGTTGAAGAAAAGTCGACTTGTGGCTTCCAATCCATTTTTTTTTTGTAAAAGTAGATTTGTAATTAAATTTTGGCATGTAATGTGTAAAGGAATTGTAATAGAGTATATATGGACTGTTTTAATATAACCTTGCATATTTTGATATAAATATGATGATTGGACCCGGTGTGGTCAAGTTTTATGTATAAAATGGACCCTGTGTGATTATGGTATTATATTGGACCTCGGATGGGTCATGTAAATGTTGATTGCACAGATTGTGTTTTGGGGTAGAGCTTCCCGTACAAAGGAGACTCTGCCCGGATTTCGTTAAATTATGGATCCTGGTAAATGGGACACAACGGTGCGATATCGAGTTATACGGTATCCACGGGCATTCCATGAGTTGATGGGAAATTAACGGACCCCATGAATTTGGGGTGTCACACGTTAACTTTATTTTATATGTAAAATACGTTTTACATTTGACTATTTCTACTTGTTTTTGTGTTTATTGTTTGTTATGAAAATTCTTTCTATTATTTTCATCCTCCAATACTCTCATTATCCGATAGGTTCCTTTCGATTTATCGTTGTTGTTTTCATGTTTTTCCAAACCTTTAATTGTTTAGCACTTTTTTGATAATATGTATTTTGTTCGTTTTTCTATTCTTGAAATATTGTTTTCTTTCTTTTTTTTATTACCTTTCTATTAAATTGTTATATATTGGAAAGAAAGTTGAAATTTTTGGAGGAGAGCAAAAGGATAAAGAATAGAAGAATATTAGGAGTTTGTAGCATATAAAAGTGACTAATAGAACGTAGAATTCAAAGAGGTTTAGGCCATAGGGCTTGGGGATTAGAGCTATAGGTGTTTTGGGTTAAGGTTTAGGGGTTTAGGGGTTTAGGTGTTAGAGGTTAGGGGTAGGGGTTACGGGGATAAGGGCTAAGAGTTAAGGTTTAAAGGCTTAGGGGATATGGATTTGGGTTTAGTGTTCTTTTGCTTCTTTTGCTCCACTAGCTCATCTTTCTTCTCCTATTTTTGTCTCTTGTTATATTTTGTTGTTGTTCTTTAGATTTTCATATTTATATGCGTGACAAATCCATTTTGTGTTTTAATTTCAGTTGTTTGTGGAATGGATGTTTGCTTTTGAAAGATTAAGAAGAGTTGAAGGAGAAAAATTTGCAAGGCGAGCTTATGATTGAAAAGATAAGTATATCTTTTCGTCCTAGTTGCGTTAACTTTATTTTATATGTAAAATACGTTTTACACTTGACTATTTCTACTTGTTTTTGTGTTTATTGTTTGTTATGATAATTCTTTCTATTATTTTCATCCTCCAATACTCTCATTATCCGATAGGTTCCTTTCGATTTATCGTTGTTGTTTTCATGTTTTTCCAAACCTTTAATTGTTTAGCACTTTTTTGATAATATGTATTTTGTTCGTTTTTCTATTCTTGAAATATTGTTTTCTTTCTTTTTTTTATTACCTTTCTATTAAATTGTTATATATTGGAAAGAAAGTTGAAATTTTTGGAGGAGAGCAAAAGGATAAAGAATAGAAGAATATTAGGAGTTTGTAGCATATAAAAGTGACTAATAGAACGTAGAATTCAAAGAGGTTTAGGCCATAGGGCTTGGGGATTAGAGCTATAGGTGTTTTGGGTTAAGGTTTAGGGGTTTAGGGGTTTAGGTGTTAGAGGTTAGGGGTAGGGGTTACGGGGATAAGGGCTAAGAGTTAAGGTTTAAAGGCTTAGGGGATATGGATTTGGGTTTAGTGTTCTTTTGCTTCTTTTGCTCCACTAGCTCATCTTTCTTCTCCTATTTTTGTCTCTTGTTATATTTTGTTGTTGTTCTTTAGATTTTCATATTTATATGCGTGACAAATCCATTTTGTGTTTTAATTTCAGTTGTTTGTGGAATGGATGTTTGCTTTTGAAAGATTAAGAAGAGTTGAAGGAGAAAAATTTGCAAGGCGAGCTTATGATTGAAAAGATAAGTATATCTTTTCGTCCTAGTTGCGTTGACTTTATTTTATATGTAAAATACATTTTACACTTGACTATTTCTACTTGTTTTTGTGTTTATTGTTTGTTATGATCATTCTTTCTATTATTTTCATCCTCCAATACTCTCATTATCCGATAGGTTCCTTTTGATTTATCGTTGTTGTTTTCATGTTTTTTCAAACCTTTAATTGTTTAGCACTTTTTTGATAATATGTATTTTGTTCGTTTTTCTATTCTTGAAATATTGTTTTATTTTTTATTTTTATTACCTTTCTATTAAATTGTTATATATTGGAAAGAAAGTTGAAATTTTTGGAGGAGAGCAAAAGGATAAAGAATGGAAAAATATTAGGAGTTTGTAGCATGTAAAAGTGACTAATAGAACGTAGAATTCAAAGAGGTTTAGGCCATAGGGCTTGGGGATTAGAGCTATAGGTGTTTTGGGTTATGGTTTAGGGGTTTAGGGGTTTAGGTGTTAGAGGTTAGGGGTAGGGGTTACGGGGATAAGGGCTAAGAGTTAAGGTTTAAAGGCTTAGGGGATATGGATTTGGGTTTAGTGTTCTTTTGCTTCTTTTGCTCCACTAGCTCATCTTTCTTCTCCTATTTTTGTCTCTTGTTATATTTTGTTGTTGTTCTTTAGATTTTCATATTTATATGCGTGACAAATCCATTTTGTGTTTTAATTTCAGTTGTTTGTGGAATGGATGTTTGCTTTTGAAAGATTAAGAAGAGTTGAAGGAGAAAAATTTGCAAGGCGAGCTTATGATTGAAAAGATAAGTATATCTTTTCGTCCTAGTTGCGTTAACTTTATTTTATATGTAAAATACGTTTTACACTTGACTATTTCTACTTGTTTTTGTGTTTATTGTTTGTTATGATAATTCTTTCTATTATTTTCATCCTCCAATACTCTCATTATCCGATAGGTTCCTTTCGATTTATCGTTGTTGTTTTCATGTTTTTCCAAACCTTTAATTGTTTAGCACTTTTTTGATAATATGTATTTTGTTCGTTTTTCTATTCTTGAAATATTGTTTTATTTCTTTTTTTTATTACCTTTCTATTAAATTGTTATATATTGGAAAGAAAGTTGAAATTTTTGGAGGAGAGCAAAAGGATAAAGAATGGAAGAATATTAGGAGTTTGTAGCATGTAAAAGTGACTAATAGAACGTAGAATTCAAAGAGGTTTAGGCCATAGGGCTTGGGGATTAGAGCTATAGGTGTTTTGGGTTAAGGTTTAGGGGTTTAGGGGTTTAGGTGTTAGAGGTTAGGGGTAGGGGTTACGGGGATAAGGGCTAAGAGTTAAGGTTTAAAGGCTTAGGGGATATGGATTTGGGTTTAGTGTTCTTTTGCTTCTTTTGCTCCACTAGCTCATCTTTCTTCTCCTATTTTTGTCTCTTGTTATATTTTGTTGTTGTTCTTTAGATTTTCATATTTATATGCGTGACAAATCCATTTTGTGTTTTAATTTCAGTTGTTTGTGGAATGGATGTTTGCTTTTGAAAGATTAAGAAGAGTTGAAGGAGAAAAATTTGCAAGGCGAGCTTATGATTGAAAAGATAAGTATATCTTTTCGTCCTAGTTGCGTTGACTTTATTTTATATGTAAAATACATTTTACACTTGACTATTTCTACTTGTTTTTGTGTTTATTGTTTGTTATGATCATTCTTTCTATTATTTTCATCCTCCAATACTCTCATTATCCGATAGGTTCCTTTTGATTTATCGTTGTTGTTTTCATGTTTTTTCAAACCTTTAATTGTTTAGCACTTTTTTGATAATATGTATTTTGTTCGTTTTTCTATTCTTGAAATATTGTTTTTTTTTTTTTTTATTACCTTTCTATTAAATTGTTATATATTGGAAAGAAAGTTGAAATTTTTGGAGGAGAGCAAAAGGATAAAGAATGGAAGAATATTAGGAGTTTGTAGCATGTAAAAGTGACTAATAGAACGTAGAATTCAAAGAGGTTTAGGCCATAGGGCTTGGGGATTAGAGCTATAGGTGTTTTGGGTTATGGTTTAGGGGTTTAGGGGTTTAGGTGTTAGAGGTTAGGGGTAGGGGTTACGGGGATAAGGGCTAAGAGTTAAGGTTTAAAGGCTTAGGGGATATGGATTTGGGTTTAGTGTTCTTTTGCTTCTTTTGCTCCACTAGCTCATCTTTCTTCTCCTATTTTTGTCTCTTGTTATATTTTGTTGTTGTTCTTTAGATTTTCATATTTATATGCGTGACAAATCTATTTTGTGTTTTAATTTCAGTTGTTTGTGGAATGGATGTTTGCTTTTGAAAGATTAAGAAGAGTTGAAGGAGAAAAATTTGCAAGGCGAGCTTATGATTGAAAAGATAAGTATATCTTTTCGTCCTAGTTGCGTTAACTTTATTTTATATGTAAAATACGTTTTACACTTGACTATTTCTACTTGTTTTTGTGTTTATTGTTTGTTATGATAATTCTTTCTATTATTTTCATCCTCCAATACTCTCATTATCCGATAGGTTCCTTTCGATTTATCGTTGTTGTTTTCATGTTTTTCCAAACCTTTAATTGTTTAGCACTTTTTTGATAATATGTATTTTGTTCGTTTTTCTATTCTTGAAATATTGTTTTATTTCTTTTTTTTATTACCTTTCTATTAAATTGTTATATATTGGAAAGAAAGTTGAAATTTTTGGAGGAGAGCAAAAGGATAAAGAATGGAAGAATATTAGGAGTTTGTAGCATGTAAAAGTGACTAATAGAACGTAGAATTCAAAGAGGTTTAGGCCATAGGGCTTGGGGATTAGAGCTATAGGTGTTTTGGGTTAAGGTTTAGGGGTTTAGGGGTTTAGGTGTTAGAGGTTAGGGGTAGGGGTTACGGGATAAGGGCTAAGAGTTAAGGTTTAAAGGCTTAGGGGATATGGATTTGGGTTTAGTGTTCTTTTGCTTCTTTTGCTCCACTAGCTCATCTTTCTTCTCCTATTTTTGTCTCTTGTTATATTTTGTTGTTGTTCTTTAGATTTTCATATTTATATGCGTGACAAATCCATTTTGTGTTTTAATTTCAGTTGTTTGTGGAATGGATGTTTGCTTTTGAAAGATTAAGAAGAGTTGAAGGAGAAAAATTTGCAAGGCGAGCTTATGATTGAAAAGATAAGTATATCTTTTCGTCCTAGTTGCGTTGACTTTATTTTATATGTAAAATATGTTTTACACTTGACTATTTCTACTTGTTTTTGTGTTTATTGTTTGTTATGATCATTCTTTCTATTATTTTCATCCTCCAATACTCTCATTATCCGATAGGTTCCTTTTGATTTATCGTTGTTGTTTTCATGTTTTTTCAAACCTTTAATTGTTTAGCACTTTTTTGATAATATGTATTTTGTTCGTTTTTCTATTCTTGAAATATTGTTTTATTTTTTTTTTTATTACCTTTCTATTAAATTGTTATATATTGGAAAGAAAGTTGAAATTTTTGGAGGAGAGCAAAAGGATAAAGAATGGAAGAATATTAGGAGTTTGTAGCATGTAAAAGTGACTAATAGAACGTAGAATTCAAAGAGGTTTAGGCCATAGGGCTTGGGGATTAGAGCTATAGGTGTTTTGGGTTATGGTTTAGGGGTTTAGGGGTTTAGGTGTTAGAGGTTAGGGGTAGGGGTTACGGGGATAAGGGCTAAGAGTTAAGGTTTAAAGGCTTAGGGGATATGGATTTGGGTTTAGTGTTCTTTTGCTTCTTTTGCTCCACTAGCTCATCTTTCTTCTCCTATTTTTGTCTCTTGTTATATTTTGTTGTTGTTCTTTAGATTTTCATATTTATATGCGTGACAAATCCATTTTGTGTTTTAATTTCAGTTGTTTGTGGAATGGATGTTTGCTTTTGAAAGATTAAGAAGAGTTGAAGGAGAAAAATTTGCAAGGCGAGCTTATGATTGAAAAGATAAGTATATCTTTTCGTCCTAGTTGCGTTGACTTTATTTTATATGTAAAATATGTTTTACACTTGACTATTTCTACTTGTTTTTGTGTTTATTGTTTGTTATGATAATTCTTTCTATTATTTTCATCCTCCAATACTCTCATTATCCGATAGGTTCCTTTCGATTTATCGTTGTTGTTTTCATGTTTTTCCAAACCTTTAATTGTTTAGCACTTTTTTGATAATATGTATTTTGTTCGTTTTTCTATTCTTGAAATATTGTTTTATTTCTTTTTTTTATTACCTTTCTATTAAATTGTTATATATTGGAAAGAAAGTTGAAATTTTTGGAGGAGAGCAAAAGGATAAAGAATGGAAGAATATTAGGAGTTTGTAGCATGTAAAAGTGACTAATAGAACGTAGAATTCAAAGAGGTTTAGGCCATAGGGCTTGGGGATTAGAGCTATAGGTGTTTTGGGTTAAGGTTTAGGGGTTTAGGTGTTAGAGGTTAGGGGTAGGGGTTACGGGGATAAGGGCTAAGAGTTAAGGTTTAAAGGCTTAGGGGATATGGATTTGGGTTTAGTGTTCTTTTGCTTCTTTTGCTCCACTAGCTCATCTTTCTTCTCCTATTTTTGTCTCTTGTTATATTTTGTTGTTGTTCTTTAGATTTTCATATTTATATGCGTGACAAATCTATTTTGTGTTTTAATTTCAGTTGTTTGTGGAATGGATGTTTGCTTTTGAAAGATTAAGAAGAGTTGAAGGAGAAAAATTTGCAAGGCGAGCTTATGATTGAAAAGATAAGTATATCTTTTCGTCCTAGTTGCGTTGACTTTATTTTATATGTAAAATATGTTTTACACTTGACTATTTCTACTTGTTTTTGTGTTTATTGTTTGTTATGATAATTCTTTCTATTATTTTCATCCTCCAATACTCTCATTATCCGATAGGTTCCTTTCGATTTATCGTTGTTGTTTTCATGTTTTTCCAAACCTTTAATTGTTTAGCACTTTTTTGATAATATGTATTTTGTTCGTTTTTCTATTCTTGAAATATTGTTTTATTTCTTTTTTTTATTACCTTTCTATTAAATTGTTATATATTGGAAAGAAAGTTGAAATTTTTGGAGGAGAGCAAAAGGATAAAGAATGGAAGAATATTAGGAGTTTGTAGCATGTAAAAGTGACTAATAGAACGTAGAATTCAAAGAGGTTTAGGCCATAGGGCTTGGGGATTAGAGCTATAGGTGTTTTGGGTTAAGGTTTAGGGGTTTAGGGGTTTAGGTGTTAGAGGTTAGGGGTAGGGGTTACGGGGATAAGGGCTAAGAGTTAAGGTTTAAAGGCTTAGGGGATATGGATTTGGGTTTAGTGTTCTTTTGCTTCTTTTGCTCCACTAGCTCATCTTTCTTCTCCTTTTTTTGTCTCTTATTATATTTTGTTGTTGTTTTTTAGATTTTCATATTTATTTGCGTGACAAATCTATTTTGTGTTTTAATTTCAGTTGTTTGTGGAATGGATGTTTGCTTTTGAAAGATTAAGAAGAGTTGAAGGAGAAAAGTTTGCAAGGCGAGCTTATGATTGAAAAGATAAGTATATCTTTTCGTCCTAGTTGCGTTGACTTTATTTTATATGTAAAATATGTTTTACACTTGACTATTTCTACTTGTTTTTGTGTTTATTGTTTGTTATGATCATTCTTTCTATTATTTTCATCCCCCAATACTCTCATTATCCGATAGGTTCCTTTTCATTTATCGTTGTTGTTTTCATGTTTTTCCTAACCTTTAATTGTTTTGCACTTTTTTGATAATATGTATTTTGTTCGCTTTTCTATTCTAGGAATTATGTTTTTTTTCTTTTTTTTTTATTTTTCTATTAAATTGTTATATGTTGGAAAGAAAGTTGAATTATTTGGAGGAGAGCAAAAGAACAAAGTATGGAAGAATATTAGGAGTTTGTAGCATGTAAAAGTGACTAATAGAACGTAGAATTCAAAGAGGTTTAGGCCATAGGGCTTGGGGATTAGAGCTATAGGTGTTTTGGGTTAAGGTTTAGGGGTTTAGGGGTTTAGGTGTTAGAGGTTAGGGGTAGGGGTTACGGGGATAAGGGCTAAGAGTTAAGGTTTAAAGGCTTAGGGGATAAGGATTTGGGTTTAGTGTTCTTTTGCTTCTTTTGCTCCACTAGCTCATCTTTCTTCTCTTTTTTTGTCTCTTATTATATTTTGTTGTTGTTTTTTAGATTTTCATATTTATTTGCGTGACAAATCTATTTTGTGTTTTAATTTCAGTTGTTTGTGGAATGGATGTTTGCTTTTGAAAGATTAAGAAGAGTTGAAGGAGAAAAGTTTGCAAGGCGAGCTTATGATTGAAAAGATAAGTATATCTTTTCGTTTTAGTTGCGTTGACTTTATTTTATATGTAAAATATGTTTTACACTTGACTATTTCTACTTGTTTTTGTGTTTATTGTTTGTTATGATCATTCTTTCTATTATTTTCATCCCCCAATACTCTCATTATCCGATAGGTTCCTTTTCATTTATCGTTGTTGTTTTCATGTTTTTCCTAACCTTTAATTGTTTTGCACTTTTTTGATAATATGTATTTTGTTCGCTTTTGTATTCTAGGAATTATGTTTTATTTCTTTTTTTTATTACGTTTCTGTTAAATTGTTATATATTGGAAAGAAAGTTGAAATTTTTGGAGGAGAGCAAAAGGGTAAAAATGGAAGAATATTAGGAGTTTGTAGCATGTAAAAGTGACTAATAGAACGTAGAATTCAAAGAGGTTTAGGCCATAGGGCTTGGGGATTAGAGCTATAGGTGTTTTGGGTTAAGGTTTAGCGATTTAGGGGTTTAGGTGTTAGAGGTTAGGGGTAGGGGTTACGGGGATAAGGGCTAAGAGTTAAGGTTTAAAGGCTTAGGGGATAAGGATTTGGGTTTAGTGTTCTTTTGCTTCTTTTGCTCCACTAGCTCATCTTTCTTCTCTTATTTTTGTCTTTTATTATATTTTGTTGTTGTTCTTTAGATTTTCATATTTATGTGCGTGACAAATCTATTTTGTGTTTTAATTTCAGTTGTTTGTGGAATGGATGTTTGCTTTTGAAAGATTAAGAAGAGTTGAAGGAGAAAAATTTGCAAGGCGAGCTTATGATTGAAAAGATAAGTATATCTTTTCGTCCTAGTTGCGTTGACTTTATTTTATATGTAAAATATGTTTTACAGTTGACTATTTCTACTTGTTTTTGTGTTTATTGTTTGTTATGATAATTCTTTCTATTATTTTCATCCTCCAATACTCTCATTATCCGATAGGTTCCTTTCGATTTATCGTTGTTGTTTTCATGTTTTTCCAAACTTTTAATTGTTTAGCACTTTTTTGATAATATGTATTTTGTTCGTTTTTCTATTCTTGAAATATTGTTTTATTTCTTTTTTTTATTACGTTTCTGTTAAATTGTTATATATTGGAAAGAAAGTTGAAATTTTTGGAGGAGAGCAAAAGGATAAAGAATGGAAGAATATTAGGAGTTTGTAGCATGTAAAAGTGACTAATAGAACGTAGAATTCAAAGAGGTTTAGGCCATAGGGCTTGGGGATTAGAGCTATAGGTGTTTTGGGTTAAGGTTTAGGGGTTTAGGGGTTTAGGTGTTAGAGGTTAGGGGTAGGGGTTACGGGGATAAGGGCTAAGAGTTAAGGTTTAAAGGCTTAGGGGATATGGATTTGGGTTTAGTGTTCTTTTGCTTCTTTTGCTCCACTAGCTCATCTTTCTTCTCCTTTTTTTGTCTCTTATTATATTTTGTTGTTGTTTTTTAGATTTTCATATTTATGTGCGTGACAAATCTATTTTGTGTTTTAATTTCAGTTGTTTGTGGAATGGATGTTTGCTTTTGAAAGATTAAGAAGAGTTGAAGGAGAAAAATTTGCAAGGCGAGCTTATGATTGAAAAGATAAGTATATCTTTTCGTCCTAGTTGCGTTGACTTTATTTTATATGTAAAATATGTTTTACACTTGACTATTTCTACTTGTTTTTGTGTTTATTGTTTGTTATGATAATTCTTTCTATTATTTTCATCCTCCAATACTCTCATTATCCGATAGGTTCCTTTCGATTTATCGTTGTTGTTTTCATGTTTTTCCAAACCTTTAATTGTTTAGCACTTTTTTGATAATATGTATTTTGTTCGTTTTTCTATTCTTGAAATATTGTTTTATTTCTTTTTTTTATTACCTTTCTATTAAATTGTTATATATTGGAAAGAAAGTTGAAATTTTTGGAGGAGAGCAAAAGGATAAAGAATGGAAGAATATTAGGAGTTTGTAGCATGTAAAAGTGACTAATAGAACGTAGAATTCAAAGAGGTTTAGGCCATAGGGCTTGGGGATTAGAGCTATAGGTGTTTTGGGTTAAGGTTTAGGGGTTTAGGGGTTTAGGTGTTAGAGGTTAGGGGTAGGGGTTACGGGGATAAGGGCTAAGAGTTAAGGTTTAAAGGCTTAGGGGATATGGATTTGGGTTTAGTGTTCTTTTGCTTCTTTTGCTCCACTAGCTCATCTTTCTTCTCCTTTTTTTGTCTCTTATTATATTTTGTTGTTGTTTTTTAGATTTTCATATTTATGTGCGTGACAAATCTATTTTGTGTTTTAATTTCAGTTGTTTGTGGAATGGATGTTTGCTTTTGAAAGATTAAGAAGAGTTGAAGGAGAAAAATTTGCAAGGCGAGCTTATGATTGAAAAGATAAGTATATCTTTTCGTCCTAGTTGCGTTGACTTTATTTTATATGTAAAATATGTTTTACACTTGACTATTTCTACTTGTTTTTGTGTTTATTGTTTGTTATGATAATTCTTTCTATTATTTTCATCCTCCAATACTCTCATTATCCGATAGGTTCCTTTCGATTTATCGTTGTTGTTTTCATGTTTTTCCAAACCTTTAATTGTTTAGCACTTTTTTGATAATATGTATTTTGTTCGTTTTTCTATTCTTGAAATATTGTTTTATTTCTTTTTTTTATTACGTTTCTGTTAAATTGTTATATATTGGAAAGAAAGGTTAAATTTTTGGAGGAGAGCAAAAGGATAAAGAATGGAAGAATATTAGGAGTTTGTAGCATGTAAAAGTGACTAATAGAACGTAGAATTCAAAGCGGTTTAGGCCATAGGGCTTGGGGATTAGAGCTATAGGTGTTTTGGGTTAAGGTTTTGGGGTTTAGGTGTTAGAGGTTAGGGGTAGGGGTTACGGGGATAAGGGCTAAGAGTTAAGGTTTAAATGCTTAGGGGATATGGATTTGGGTTTAGTGTTCTTTTGCTTCTTTTGCTCCACTAGCTCATCTTTCTATAGGTGTTCTTTTGCTTCGAAAAATATTGATGAACAATTTACTCGGTTTCCTTCGTCACATCATCAAAAATGTTGATGAACAGTGCATATTAAGTAAAATGACATAAATTAAAACACAAAAAGCATTTGGTAGAATCTAGTTCTTTCTTTCCAAGCAGACAGTGCAGGTGAGAGCTTCTACTGTTTTTTTTGCGATGGACATGATGCCAAGCACGGGGAGGATGTTGATGGTTCAAAACGAGAGAGGAATACCAGTTTTGAGAATCAATAATTCTTTGATTTTTTCTCATTCTTTGTAAAATGTGGACAGTTCTTTGTAAATTTTTGGAGTTGGGTTGTTATGGAAGCAGATCTGTCTACTACTTTTCTTCCTTGTAATAATTTTTTAGAAATGAAATAAAGTGTTGATTTGTTTGAAAAAAAAAATCCAGCTACTCCCAATAGATCACTTCCCAAGAATACATTCACATATCTATACTACTAATAAAAGTATCTTAAGTGAAAAATTTGTTATTCTCTATTTTACACTTATAAAAAAATTTAATTACCATATTATCTTTCCATAGTTATATATCTAAATTACAATCACGTCCTTATGTATTTAAATCTCCAATTTACCCTATAGCATTTCTTTTACTTCTCTATTATCATTGTATAAATATCAATATCTATAAAAAAAAATAATTTAACTGACTACATTACTCTTCAAAAAATATATGCATAATTATAGTTTTCAATAAAGTGTTCAAAAACTTTATCAATAAATCATACCTTTTTCAAATATATAGATAACATTATGACTATATATATGTATTTGTTTTGCCATCTATACTACTAATACAGAATGAAACTTTTGTCATAGCATAAAAAAAAATTTATTCACTATTTTACTCTTATAAAATATTTTAAATACCACACTATCCTTCAATATTTGAATATCTAAATTGTCATCATATACTTATATGTTTAAATCTCCAAATTACCCCTAACATCTCTTTTAATTCTTTATTTACTATGTATAAATATCAGTATCTATGAAACATTTTAATTGACTACGATACCTTTAAAATATATATGCATCACTACAATTTTTAATAAAATGTTCAATTTTAAGAAAAAAAAAAAAACTTTATCAATTTATGTAATACCCCACATGCGTTTAAAAAAAAATAAAAAATAAAAAATAAAAGACATAGGTGTTCAGTAATTATTTCATTTGAAATGATAAAATAGTATAACTCAAGGAAATAGTAGTTAAAAGATTAGTTTCGGTATGAAAATGTACAAAATAAATCATAAAAGAACTTGAACTAATTAGGTCGATGTAGAAAAGTATGTAGTATAAGTTAGGATTAAAGTTGGAAGGATTGGAAGTGAAAAGGGGCGCCCAAATGGGCGCTGGGGCGCTGCTCCGGGTACATTGCCTACTCCGGACCAGTTGTCGTAGAATCGTCATAACTCTTGCTACAATGGTCCGATTGAGCTGAAATTTTGACACAATGCAGAAGACATCTAGATATACAACTTTCATGTTTTGCACTTTTTCAGATTCAAAGTTTATCATGATCAAAAATAAGGAAAACAGTAAGTCTGGAAAACCCCCAAAACAGACGATGAACAGTAAAAGTCGGGATTTTTGGGTTTTAAAACACCCATTCCAAGCCCTATTTCTCCCATTCTTCATTTCCCTTCCACTCTAAATACCTTAGAGCCCTAAGAGAAGAGAAAAGGGAGAGAAAAACACCAAGGTCAAGAGAGATTCCCACCTCATAAAGATCAAAACCGAATTTCTCAAGTTTTCTCTTCTCCACCCATTTCTTTTGCTTCTATTCCTCAACCACTCACACCCAAATCTCTAGAAACCCTAGGAGGACGAAATTAAGAGGAAAAGGAAGGAGAATAGGAAGATTTTGAATCTTGGGTCTTAGATTGAAGCTACAACCAAGAGGTAGGGGATTTCTTCCTAATTTCTTACATTGAGGCTAGGGTTTATGTATATACATATGTTTTCCACTCCCATCCATATTTATTTGATATGATTTGTATGATTCTTAATTCTCCTTGTAATAAATGCTATGTTTGAATAATGGGATGGTTTGATAACCATTAAATTTCTCTTTTTCATCTTCCAAACTTGGTTTTAAGAAAAATTGAGTTTTCTCCATATATTGCCTTGGTTCTCACTTTATAAATTTAGTGTTCGATATTGTTCAACGAAAATGATCTTTATATTGATCTTTTGCTCATTTTAATTCCATCTTGCTATGACGCTTTACTTGTGAAATTTGGGTATTTTGCGATTAATTGGTAAAATGTGAATTGATTGAGAATATGTTGGTTTACTCATTGTATGGTGGTTGGGAGGGACTTGGATTACCTACGAGATATGCCGTAGAGTGTAAATGTCAGTTGAACCCAGTGGGGGGGAGATGGTTTCTTGCACTTGTAGTGAGTTGTCATTTGGTAATGCGACCACTATCGTACGCCTGGAGTTCGAACTAGGGTTGGTATACCATTCCTGGGGAGGGACTCGTCACTGCCATTGGGATGGTAGACGCCCCTTCCCTAAGTACTTGTGATTGTGATTATAAATGGGTGGACTAGGTATAATCGTTGGGTAGATTCATGAGAAACAATCAACATACATGGTACGGGGATGAACCAACATAAATGTGATGATTGGCTGGAATGGCTTGGCCGGTGCATTGGTATGGGACGATGCATCGGAGGGAGCCCCTCCTAATTGACTTAATGTTGGAAATGGTTTGCTATGGTTAAACTTAATTTATTTCTCTCCTTAACTACTGTATGGCTTAAACTTGAGATCTATTTAAAATGTCCCGTTTTACTTCAAATTCATATATGTTATTTATGAAATGTGACCGACCCGTTTTGTATTTTATAAACCTTGTTGGAGTTGGGAAGATTTTGCTACAGAGCCTAGTGCTCATCCCCTACTGTTAACATTTTTCAGACTATATCCTTGAGGAGGAGCCAGGAGTCGAGGAGCCCGTTCTTTGGGAGACTCCGATCGACGGGAGCGTAGATCCCGAGGTGGACACCTAGAGCGGCCCTTCTATTTTGTTCTAGACTAGGCTATGTTTTTTTGAAAGATTGTAAAGTCTAGTTATCTTTTGAAATTCCGCTGCTTATCATAGTTTAATTCTTTGGGAATGTACATGCCATTGTGGGCATATTTTTTTGGGTTAACATGTAAATTTGATGGATTGATTATATAGTAGTTAATTGGACCCGGTGTGGTCATTATAGTAGAATTGCACAGGTTGGATTTTGTGGTAGAGCTCCCCGTACAAAGGAGACTCTGCCCGAATTTTGTTAAAATATCAATGGTTGATGGATAAAAATTTCTTATTTATGGATTTATTTAGTGCTCTCATGATTGTGAAAGGTTTTAGAATGTAATGCCGTCCGAGGGGGTATTTGGGGCGTTACAATTTAATATTACTCATTTTAAATATAAAGATAATATTATCCTTACATATGTGTATTTCTTTCATCCAAAATTTCAACCATTTAATTTTTAAGATAAAAAATAATCTTTTACGTAATTTTTTAAAAATAATTTATATTAAATCAACATAATCCTTCAATTACAATAAACTTTTCATATTTTATTAAGAGTTTATATAAAAAAATTATATTGTATTTTTTAAGTAAAACTTGAATTTTAGAATTTTAATATTCTTTTAAAATATATATTATAAAGTAGTATATTATATTTTAAGGTGAATAGCACTTTTAGTGCCTAAAATATGCATGTTTTGTTAATTTGGTATTCATTATATCAATTTTATTAATTTGGTCCTTAAAGTATTTAGTTATTGTTTAAATGATTTATATGCAGACAAGTTGTTAAGTTTTTTATAAAAGTGATCAGGTGATACTATTTGACGGAATAACATGTGGTTATTTTCGTCAAAAAACTTAATTGACCATCTGGTTAAGGACCATTTAAATAAGAATTAAATATTTTAGGAACTAAATTGATAAAATTATATACCAAGGACTAAACTGACAAAAAAGTGCGAACTTTAGAGAACCAAAGTGTTATTAATCATATATTTTATCCGTATTACCCTAACTAATTATAGTAAGTATTAATAAGAATATTACACGTTTTTTTTTTATTTTATTCAATGAGTTATAAGTTGAAATATAATCAAATGAATTTCAAATAAATTATTTTTATCTTTTTTTTATACTTAAAACAATGAATCGTTGAGAACAAAAATATTTTCAAATTCTATAATATAATACGAGCAATAAAATATAATCTTGATAAACTTGAAATAATATACAATGTAGGTACATATATACCTAATACTTTTTATTAATATTTGTATATAAAAATTATTCACGTACAACGCACGTGGTGCATTACTAGTGTATAAAATAGGTATATCACAACATTTTTTATCATGGTAGAAATAACTTAAACATCTAAGGAAATCACTAGAGATAGAGAATTGTAAATTCAAAAAGAATAGGAATCACAAAAATCTATCAAAAATTGAGTATTGACTTAATATATATCATATCGGATCAAAATCAAATATATCAAAACGCAAATTGAAAGCAGTTCAATCACCCCACTACGAATTAAAAGTTGTTAAACTGCACACTTTAGCAATGACCAGTAACATATTCTCACTTTCCATCCCAAGAAATTTCAAGAGAAAATTTCTCACCCCGAAAATATGAAAAACAAATTTAATAAAGCAAAATTTTGAAAAGAGTCCACTGTCAAAGCATCTAATTCAAAATCAATTGGCTATGGGTAGAGTGACCTTTGAGTATAGAAAACATTCTAGACGAACGTAATTATTTGATGTGACATACGAGATCTCTTACTATCCTCCATCACGTGAAACCTTGACTTGCACGAGGGTCAACAACACAAGCAAACAACTATTCATACTTACATATTCAAATGGACAGGAGGCTTAACATATTTAACTAACACTCCTTGGATTTTGATCATATTTCATTGACATGCCCTCTGATTTTTGTAAACCCCAATAGTTTGTATATGTATTTCACGAACTACCTTATCATCACTCTCGTTACTAACAATGAAAAAAGTATGATGTGACTGCATATTTCCTTACGAATTACGATACTTACTCTTAGCTCTCTAAACAGAACAAGATTACACCACCATATAATGAAATTGAATATTAAGAAGGTGTTATCTTGATAAAATAAAATTGACTATTAATTTAGTGTCAATTTATTGTCGATTGATGAAATTAAACATAAATTTGATGCTAAATTAATAAGAGCAATGTTATTGGGACCAATGGAGTGATAGTGAAATGCATTTAATACTGGGGTCTCACCATTAAATACATGAGCAATGCTATTGGGACATAATTTGGAGACACAATAAGTTGTCACCAATGAAATAATAATAAATTCATTTAATGCTGCAATGAGACCCATCATTAAATATAATTCACTATCATTTCATTTGTGACAACTCATTATGTCCACAAATTATGTCCATAAATTATGTCCCAATAGCATTAATGTAAATACATTCCACTATCATAAATTGATCACAATTCATTATGTTCATAAATTATGTCTCAATAACATTAGTGAATTAATAAAATAACATCAATTTGATGAAATTGAATATTAATTTAATAAAATTAAATTTTAAATTGATACAATTAAATATTAAATTCGGTGTTAATTCACAAAATTGAATATTAATTGAATAAAATAAAATTAAAAATTAATTTGACATAACTTAAGGTTAATTTCATGTTGATTAGATAAAATTGAATACTAATTTAAAGTTAATGTAATGAAACTAAAGGTTAATTTGTGTTAATTTAATAAAATCTAATCACCCATTATCAGTGTTCACCCGCCCTATAAATATAGCTTGATACACTCCCAATTCCCAACGGAAAAAAAACCAACCGCCTCTCTCTTTTTTGAAACATCCGCCTCTCTCTCTGGAAACCTCCCTCTTCGTTTCTCTCAAACAGGAGCCTCCCTCACCCTGCAACGGCCGAGACCGCCGCTGTACCAATTACCATTCCTCCGATTACCACCGCCGCGGTACCAATTACCCCCGCCGCGGTACCAATTGTCACCGCCGCTGCCACACTACCAAACCCATAACCACCGCGGCCACCTCTGGGACCACCACCCCTGGCCTTGTCGACGGGGACTCCGTTGGGCCCAGTGACATTGATGGCCATCGGATTTGATCGCCGATTGGGGGACTTCGCCTTCTCCGTAGGGTCTGATGAGCCCATAGCCCCATCTGGTCGTTGAAGCGGACCACCTTGCCCAATGATCTAGGGTTTCTTCCTCGAAAGAAACGGTTCTGCCGCCATTGCCAAATAATTTATGGAGATGTTCTGCTCGCTCGGCTTTCTTTATCTGTTGCTTTCTCTAATGGCCCTAACTCGTTTGAAAGGTGAGTGGATTAAAGATTTCTGAAATCTTTTGTTATCTGTTGTTCCTTTTTGTTCGGGTTATTAATTGATCTTTTCGT
>CAUOFW020005195.1:0-28078 GCA_963454935.2 Ilex paraguariensis | reverse complement strand
TGTTTTTGTGTGCGTGTATGAAAGAGAGACAGAAGAGGCATACCTGGGAGGGGTTAACAGCGGCGGTGGTGGTGGTGGTGGTGGAGTTGCTGACGAAGTGGCGGTGGTGGTGGTGTTGTTAGGGCATAACAGAGAGAACGATACAGAGAGAGAAGGGCTAAGTCCTGACAACAGCGGCAGTGGTGGTGTTGCTGAATGGCGATGGTGGTGGTGTTGCTGGGGGTGTCACTGGAACATAAAGAATATTTACTGCCTCCAGTAACTGCATTTGGTAGTCTAACTTTAGCAGGCATGTTCACATTATCACCTATACACACATTAACACTTTGGGTCTAACTTCTGAGCGAGTGAAAGCTGACTTTCATTAAGACATTGAATACACCCAATGAAAGTACAATTCCTAATAAGAACTAATAAACCTTCAATTTTCGGTTCTAGACATCCAACCACTTAAAATATTCCACACTACAACTTCAACATCAAGAAGTTTTGGACCTAAGTTATCAAGCAAATCAAATAAACACCTATGCCCTTGGGATCTCTTTTGAAATGTTTCTGCGGGTAAATGAAGTCAGCAATAGGAAGCCCAATTTTCTTTTATCCTGTTTTGGATGCTCACATTAATTTTTGCCCATTACTCCTACCTACAATTCGTCACAGTTCTCATAGATTGCATATATAAACATATACAGATCAAAGCTCACAGTATAATAAACATTGCATATATGTTTATGTATATACATATATATAAACATATACAATTCGTCACAGTTATCAACCAGGGTTTTTTCTTCATAAGTTGTGAATCAATCAAATCAAAGCTCTAATCAAATACGGAGTCCAAGCAACTTGCATTAACAATCTTGCTGGCAAGTCTAACCAGAATCTGGGTTTTGATGTTAATCTTCTTAAGTTAGCAGAACCAACCACTTCACATTGTATCCATAAGAATAATGTCCCTGATAATTTCTCTACACAAATAGGTCGGTTTTTGTTGTGTTTGTCCCTACTTAAACTTTTTCTCTGTCATGTCTCTTTAATCATTCCAACGAAAATATCCCCAACATGAATCTTGATCTAATTAACAGGACATGAATATCCGATAAGGTTTTCAGACACTGAAAAAAGAAACGCAGTGCGATGGTAAAATTATCAATGCAAGAAACTAATAAGTTAATGTGAAATGAAAAACCAGGCTATCTGACCCACAAATGAAAAAAATTTAAAATTTGGAGCTGCTTTCAAACTCCATTAACAGATCTCCAAAAAAGCTAGAATCAACACACCTTAGGCCATCAACATTGCTTTATCTTCCTTAAGTACCATCTTATTGTTTGCTTGTATGTGATATAACACAGTGTAAATCAATTAAAATTTAGTGGAAGAATCAATTAAAATCCAAGACAAACATAATTTCAACACATTATACCCCAAAAAATAGGTACACAGGAAATTCATAATAAAAAACAATGGTAAAGTACACTAAATTTCTCTCAGTAATTCCAACAAACACTTGACGTGTGTGATGTGGATGCGTGCGTGCTGGACCTGAGTTGGGTCTGTGTGTGCTAGGTTAGTTTTGTGGTGTGTGTGTACGCGCGCGATTTGTGTGTGGGTGAGTGTGGGTGATAAGTGTGTATTTGTGTGTGTGTGCGTTGTCTGTGTGCAATGTGAATCCATAAAGTGTCTGTGATTGTGAAGTGAAGTGAGAGAGAGAGCAAAGAAGAGGTGGGGGTGATGGCCTGATGGGGGGTTAATATGTGTGTTTGTCTGTGTGTGAGAGAGAGAGAGAGAGAGATGAGGCATACCTAGGAGGGGTTAGCAGCGGCGGTGGTGTGCTGGTGGTGTCGATAGGACGTAACAGAGAGAAAGAGGCCAAGTGCAGACAGCAGCAGAGGCGGTGGTGTTGCTGACGAAGTGGCGGTGGTGGTGGTGTTACTGGAGCGTAATAGAGAGGATATAGAGAGAGATAACGAGAGAGGGAAAGGAGTTACAGGGTGGGAAAAAAAGAAAGAAGAAACAGAAGAATGCTCTCGTCTGACAGAAGGGAGGAAAAAAAAAAAGAGATGGCTTGTCTGACACATGTGAAGTGATTGGGTTGATTAGATTTTTGAAAAAAGTTGTAGTTGAAAAATAATGAATTTGGGGAAAGACGAGAGTCGTCAGATAAATTGATTTGTGACTGTCAAATTTATTTATTGAAGTTGCCATGTTTTTGTTAAAAAATAATTATAGTTTTAAGCACAAATTTATACTTAGAACAACTCAACAAATATTAGAATTATGATGTGAGTAATATAATCATGAGCGTTGTTATCTAAAATTTGAAATAAAGAATGTAAACAATAGTTAGATCATATAACATGCAATTAAATAAATAAATACAGAAAATGTATAAATATGCGATCTATATAAACTAAATAAATTAATTTGGAATGAGTTGGCCTGCGAGTCCGAGAGACGTGTGATCACTGTCCTAAAACAGCTGAGCCTCCCCACGTAAGGGTACTAACGGACACCAGCGACTCCAAGATCCAACTCAAACGCTCGCAACAACATCTTCTCAATGGTTACGTCTACTAGAAGAAAAAAGTGAATTTGACACTAATCGAGTTGTCCAAAACACAAGAAAATATGATATGTTTGTAGTTGAAATGGATTTGACAAAATCTAGACAATTAGGAAACTCAACAAAGCTAGGAAAGCTTTATAGAGAAAACTTAGAAGACTCAAGAATGGATTTCAGTATATATGTTTTTTAGAATAGCTCCGCCAAATGATTTATATAGACACAAAAAGAACTCATTAGTAAATTTTAGGTCTAAATGGAATTTACTAGTCAACTTAAAAGACATTTAAAAATATTACCATTCTGTATTAAATGGGTCATTTGTATTGTCATTAAAGTTGTGTAACATTTGAAATAAAATCTGTAATTACTAAAAATTAAAGTGGATGAAAAGTTTTAAAAACTTAACTTATTCTTACAATCCCCCACAAGTTGTTGAAACTTCAAAGTATCTCAAATATTTTGTATTGAAACTTCAAAGTATCTCAAATATTTTGTATATACTTTAACATAGAAAATATGGGCAATTATTATACTGTGCAATAGGTGTAGATATTTTTCGAACTTGAACCTTACTTAGTGTTAACAGTTTTCCTCTAAAGGATCATAGTGACCAAAGACTTGAACTAGATCCTTTGGACCAGAGTTCAACATGTCACACACACAGTACTAATATTGGTCAAGATTCACGGGTTAGTGTTATTAATGGCCTTGCACTTGATCTTGATTCTCATGAGAGTTTCTAAAGAATAGCCCAATTCTCATAGTTGCGACCTCACGACTACTCTCACTTAGATGAGCCCTCCAAGGGTACATGTGCATAATACCCTGCAGGAGTGTTTCTGCCTCGGTCTTATTCAGGGTAAAACCCTTCCTTACTGTCACACTACATATGCACTTCTGTCATAGGGATGAGCAAAAAAATATCTTCTCTTGGATATTTCCTAAATAACAGTGTTAATGAGTCACGCAGTATGGATTGTTTCTACCCATTGAACTTCCTTCATGGGGTTCCCAATCACAGAAGTTGGGTTACCTCCCTAGGTGACTCCCTTGTGGGCTTAAGCCCATCCCCCTCAATAGTTCTGAGACAACTTTCCTTGAAAACCCTTTAGTTAGCTGATCAGCTATATTAAACTCAAACTTCACAAAGTCTAGTGAGATTATGTTTTTACTTAGCATTTTCTTTATTGATTTATATCTCACCTGTATTTGTCTATTCATACTTTTATTATTATGATTTTGTTTCACAAGCTCAATCACTGTCATACTATCATAGTATAATGAAATTACAGGTATGAGTTTTTCCATTATAGGTATCTCTAGTAATAAATTCTTTATCCACTCAACCTCAGCACACGTGGTAACTAAAGCTATAAGTTCTGACTCCATAGTACTTTTTGATATTAGGGTTTGTTTTTTAGATTCCCAAGATATGGCTGCTCCTCCTAACAGAAAGACATAACCAATAGTGAATTTTATATCTAAACTATCGGTGATCCAATTTGCATCACTAAAGCCCTCAACTACACTAGGAAATCCACTATAACATAAAGAATAGTCTAAGGTTCCTTTAAGATACTTAAAGATTCTCTCTAAGACAACCCAATGCTCTTTACTCGGACTATGTATATATCTATTTAGTCTCCCTACGGCATATGAGATATCAGGTCTAGACTTATTTGCTATGCATAATAAAGATCCAATCATTTGTGAGTACTTTAATTGTGAAATCGATTCTCCTTTATTTTTCTTCAAATGTACATGAGGATCATATGGTGTTGATATAGGCTTACTATCATAAAAATCAAACTTTTTCAACATTTTCTCTATGGTGCTAGACTGACTTAGAGATATTCCATTAGATGTTTTCTCTATTTTCATTCCCAAGACCGCATAGGCTTCTCCCAAGTCTTTCATATCAAATTGAGTAGATAAATAAGATATAACATTATTAACACCTCCAAGTTTGTTCCAAAAATTAGTATATCATTTACATAGAGACATAAAATCACACAACCAACATCATTATCCTTGTAGTATAAACATTTATCACTTTCATTAATTTGAAAATCATACTCTAGAATTACTTTATCAAACTTCTCATGCCACTGTTTGGGAGCTTGTTTAAGGCCATATAAGGACTTCACTAACTTACAAACTTTATGTTCTTGTCCTTTCACCATAAACCCCTCAGGTTGTTCCATATATATTTATTCATCTAAATCCCTATTTTGGAAAGCGGTCTTGACTTTCATTTGATGTATTACTAAGTTATGGATAGAGGCTAGAGCTACTAGTATTCTAATGGTAGTAATACTAGTCACAGACGAGTATGTATCAAAATAATCTATTCATTTCCTTTGAGTAAATCCTTTAGCCACCAATCTAGCTTTATATTTATCTATACTCCCATTAGGTTTTAATTTCTTCTTAAATACCCATTTACACTCAATAGCTTTGCTTTTAGGAGGCAATTCTACTATCTCCCAAGTATTATTAAGCAATATAGATTCAATTTTACTATTAGTAGCCTCCTTCCAAAAAGGTGCATCTATAGAAGACATAGCTTTTTTATATGTCGTTAGCTCTCCTTCTACTAGAAAAGTAAAAAATCATTCTCCTAAGTCTTTCTCTATTCTTGGTCTTTTACTTCTCCTTAGCTCTACATGTTGTTCTATATTTTTCTCTATTGGAGCAATAGAACTAGTAGAAGGTTGATCACTAGTTGAAGGTGTTTCTCTTACTTGACTAGGTATTGTATTTTTAAAAGAAAAAATATTTTCAAAAAATGTAGCATCTCTAGATTCAATTATAGTATTGTTTGAAATTCCACTAATTTTCGAGTTAATAACTAAGAATCTATTAGCACTACTATTTTGGGCATATCCTATAAAGACGGTGTCTACGGTCTTAGGACCTATTTTCTTTCTCTTTGGTTTGGGAATAGCTACCTTAGCTAAACACCCCCACATTTTCATGATACTAAGGTTAGGAACTCTTCCCTTCCATATCTGATATGGAGTTTTCTCATTATCTTTAACATATACTCTATTCAAGATGAAACAAGCACTAAGTATAGCTTCCCTCCACAGATTATCAGATAAGCCGGAACTAGTCAACATTGAATGTACCATATCCATTAAAGTTCTATTCTTTCGTTCAGCAACCCCATTTGATTGAAGAGAATAAGGAGGAGTCACTTTATGTATTATTTCATGTTCTTCACAAAATGTACTAAGGTCGGTTAGAGTATATGCATCACCTCTATCAGACCTTAATCTTTTCACTTTTCTCTCTAATTGATTTTCAACCTCATTTTTATATATCTTAATCTTATTAAATACTTCATCTTTGTTCTTGATAAGATAAATATAACAATATTTAGAACAATCATCTATGAAAGTCCCAAAATATTTATTTTCGGCTCTTATTGGTGGTCTACTAGAATCACATACATCACTATGTATAAGTTCTAGAAGTTGGGTATTCTTTTCTACGATTTTATGAGGTTTTCTAGTTTGTTTGGCTTGTACACAAATTTCGCATTTATGTTTAAAATCTACATAAGATTTGAAAATAAGATTGAGATTCATCATTCTTTTGATTTTCTTTAGACTTATGTGTCCTAATCTTCCATGCCATACATTCCAAGATTCAACATTGAAAACTAGATGAAAAATTTCATTAACTTCCGAAAGTACATTCAATTTAAATAAACCATCAAAAACATATCCTTTGTCAACAAATATATCATTTCTAGTTATCACAACTTTATTTGAATCTATTACAACCTTATAACCTTGTTGGACTAAGGATGACTCACTGACTAAATTTCTTCTAACTTCAGAAACATGTCGCATTCCCTTCAAGATTAATTTCTTCCCAGATGTCATCTTTAACTTTATGTCTCCAATTCCAAGTACTTGTGCAACAGAATCATTTCCTAGCGTTACACTTCCTCCATTTGATTTCTGATAATATTTAAATAAATCACGATCAAAGCAACACATGTATATTTGCCCCAGAGTCTAACCACCAATCTTTATCTTGAAGTAAAATTAACTAGGGAACGATTATACCTAAAGGAGGGTTCGGCAGTATTATTTCCATCCATTAGAACATTGACTTGGGCTCTTGGATCTCTTTGATTTGGCTTAGGCTTTGGCTTATATGGCTCAGTCTTCTTGTAATAGCAATCCTTAGCCAAGTGATTGGTTCATCCACAAACAAAGCAAGACATCCTCTCTCTTCCTAAGCCCTTGAACTTATTATTATTGTAATAATTATTATTTTGATAGTTTTATTTTTGACCATTATTAGGACGACCATTAAACCTCTTATTCTTAAAATTTCTTCCCTTAAGTCGAAAATTGTTATGGTTGCTGTTACTATTTTCCACTAGGTTTATCTTAGGGGGTCTCTCATTTTGTGAGTTTGTATTAACCCTATACTTCTCTTCAACCCTAAGCACGTTTATAATTTGGGTTAAGGTTAACTCTCCCTGCTTATGTCTAAGGGTCTTAGAAAAATTATTCCAAGAAGGTGGAAGCTTGTCAATTAAGCTTGAAACTTTAAAATCTTCACTAAATGTAGTTCCACATTTTTCGATTTTCCTCAAAAATTATTGATATTCATGAATTTGATCACCAACGGATTTATTCTCCACCATTTTATAACTATTAAAATTAGAGATCATAAACCGTTTAATTCCAGCATCAATGATCCCATAATCGGCCTCTAAAGTATTTCAAAGCTCTTTGGCGGTTGTCGTAGTATTATGGTAAACATCATAAAGATTGTCAGAAAGAGCAATAATAATCCTATTATGACAGTAATATTCATTTTGTTCGGGGGTATACCACGAAGAGAATTCTTGACCAGGTTGAGGCTCTTCTATAATAGAAATTAAGCCTAGTACGGTCAACCAATATCGAACATGTTTTTGTCACCTACGAAAATTTGGACCACTAAATTTTTCGGGTTTGACACTATTAGCTTCTTCTAGTCTGGTTATCCTTAACTTAGAATTTAAGGGCAAAGAAATAATAAGAGATATGCTAATAACCTGTATTGAATTTAAATGACAATTGTCAAAACTCTATTTGTAACGAAATTAAGAAAGGTATTTAAATTATTGTAATGACTCTTGAAATTTTTTTTCAAATCAAGTAGCTATATTTTTTTTTATTAAAGCAAGTAACTACCATTTTTGTTTTATTGTTGTAAATCCCTTTAGATAGATTCGGTTACTACAAAATCTGTTTTTTTTTAAACTGTTTTCTAGAAAAACAAAAAACAGGTTTTTTTTTTCCAGAAAAACTGTTTTTTTTTTAAAACCAGAAACATTTTTAAAAAAAAAAAACAGAACAATTTTTTTTTACTCAGAAAACAGTAAGTTTTATTTCCAGAAAAATTGCTACTGTTTTTTTTTTTTTTTTAATTTTCAACAACAAAAGGCCGGTTGCTTTAGATTGTAAAAAAATAATTATAGTTTTAAGCATAAATTTATAATCGGAACAACTCAACAATTATTAGAATTATGACGTGAGCATTATAATCATGAGTGCTATAATCTAAAATTCGAAATAAAGTATGCAAACAATAGTTAGATTATATAATATGCAATTAAATAAATAGATACAGAAAATGTATAAACATGCGATCTATATAAAATAAATTAATTAATTTGGAATGAGCTGACCTGCGAGTTCGAGAGGCGTGTTATCATTGTTCTAAAACAGCTGAGCCTCCCCACATGAGGGTACTGAGGGACACCAGCAACTCCAAGTTCCAACCCAGACGCTCGCAGCAGCACCTTCTCAATTGTCATGTCCACTAGAAGGAAAGAGTGAACTTAATCCTAATCGAGTTTCCCAAAACATAAGAAAATATGATATGTTTGTAGTTGAAATGGATTTGACAAAAACTGGACAATTAGGAAACTCAACAAAGCTAGGAAAGATAGGCCGACAAAGCTAAGAAAACTTTATAGAGAAAACTTAGAAGACTCAATAATGGATTTCAGTATATATGTTTTTTAGAATAGATCCACCAAATGATTTATATAGGCACAAAAATAACTCTTTAGTAAATTTTAGGTTAAAATGAAATTTACTAGTCAACTTAAAAGACATTTAAAAATTTTACCGTTTTGTATTAAATGGGTCATTTGTATCGCCATTAAAGTTGTGTAATATTTGAAATAAAATCTGCAATTACTAAAAATTAAAGAGGATGAAAAGTTTTAAACCTTAACTTATTCTTACAGTTTTTTATTATTTAATGTACTATATTTGTCTCTCTAATTTTTTGGAAATTTTTATGACGATACTAGTCTCTTTTTTTTTCACTAATAAATTAGTGGTCCATTAAACCCCTAAAACAAATGTTTTATTTTTTGAATTGAATAAATTAGATGTAAATGTTGTGATTTAGTTATATATATTGAAAAAATTAATAATTATTTTTTTTTGTTTAACGGTCAATGATGTCTGGACCAGCTTACGTGCACCTTGATTAATCTCCTTTGTACCTGTTTACGTGCACCTCGATTAATCTTCTCTCTAGTTCGATTAAAGACAGATTATCCACGTCAAAACTAGGGTGTTCATAAGGGACAAAACCCTCCTGACCTGTGTTTATACCTGGTTTACTACTTAAACTACTCATTAGAGTTCAATTAATAATTATCTTCTATCTAATACAATGTTTCATATTTTTTAAAAACAATTGTATAGTTCTCATTTGCTATTTTTTGGTTTGTTGTAGTCTACACCCAATAAAACACGATTAAATACAAAAGCTACATGTTATGATCAAAAAATTTTATACTATTTCAGATATATAATTTTTCAATAAGATCGAGAACGATTTCAATTACATTTTTCAACTATATAAAGAATGATTTTATTACGGACTATGTGATTGCGTACATTGATAGAAAATCAATAGAAATCTAGCTTACAATTAATCAATCTTAAAAAAATCTTAGAGATTTAAAGGACGTTATCTTTTACTGGATCGTATAATTGAGTTAAAATATATTAAAAAAAAATTATTTTGTATCTTTTTGTTCAAATTAATTTTGTTATTTCAATAATTTTGTTTCGAATCTTAGTCTATTTTATCATTCTTATACTCAATTTTTTTTCAATATCAACTAATAAATTATTTGTAGTTATATTTTCTGCCCAAAATTGTAATATGGAAGTTCTTAACCCAATAAATATAAATAAATAATGGGACCCAATACAAATTAATGGGTTATTTTAGTTTTTCCACATCATTTGGACTGCAGATAAGATCCTTAATTTACTAAGTTCGGCATTTTCTATCGGTCATTGTGCGCTCATGCTGAAACTGACGCTGTTCCTTTGGTAGTCTGAGCATCTGACTGTTTCTGATGCTGAGCATAACCCGTCAAAAGGGTAAATCCGAATCCTTAATAAAGAACATTTTTTATCCGTAAAATGATTAGGTTCAAGTTGAAGTATATGGATATTATAGACATTAATTGTATAATAAGATATTTTTATTTTATTATAAATTATTCATTATTAATGTTATATTCGACTTGACACGTACATAAACCAAAATCCAACACTAGCTCTTTTTTATTTCAACCAAACCTATCACTCATACACCCTAGTCTCTAGCAAAACCGAGTAAAAAGACCTTTAATTCTAAAAGGATTCATGAAATAAAAAATCAAACATTATATTTCTAGGATATCGATTAAATGGATTTTTCATATCCAATTTGAATTATTCTTATTTGACATTGGCATGACCGGTATATTATTCTTGATTGGCTAATTTTTTATACAAAATTTTCAATTACACTGTAAAAAAAAAAAAAAAAAAGTGAACATCAATTGTATATTAACGAGAGCACAACATAGACAATATCTGACCTAGTAACAGTGAGATAAATTAAGCTCTCATCAAGCTGTCAGTAACGGTTTGTATCTGGAAGAAGTTCTCCATCAGTAGGACGAAGTTTGCTGTTGGTCTCCAAGGGGAAATCAGTCGGCTTACAATCGGTAAGTCCAACATGAGAGAAAAGATCAAAAGCATACTTGACATGGGTCAAATAGTAGCTATCAAAGGGGTTGAGACACCTCTAGTCCGAGAAAGTATTTGAGATAGCTCAAGTCTTTCATTTCAAAGTGCCGACTAAAAAACTACTCAAGTTCATGAATGCCAGCAGTATCATCAACAATAATGATCATATCATCAACATAAAACAACGTAATAGAAATACCAACATCAATATGACTAATAAAAAGAGTAGAATCATAGGGCTAGAAGCAAACACAAGTTGTGCGATAGTGGAGCCGAATTTGACAAATCAGACACGTGGAGTTTGCTTTAGCCCGTATAATGCACATAAAAAATGACACACCTTACCAAGAGGATGAGGACACCCTTGAGGAGGCTGCATATAGACCTCCTTAACCAAGTCACCATGTAAGAAGACATTTTTCATATCCATATGAAACAGAGGCCATCGGCGTACGGAGGCTACGACTAAGATAGAGCAAAGAGAGATAATGCAAGCAACAAGGGCAAATGTCTCCTTATAGTCAACACCATACTTCTGTGTAAAGCCCTTGGCTATCAGACGAGTTTTATATCGCACCTCAGAATCATCAACATTTTTTTTCCTCTTATATACTCATTTGTTCCCAACTATGGTCTTTCCAGGATTCAAATCAACCAAATCTCAAGTAAGAGTTTTATGAAAGGCATCAAGTTCTTCAGATATAGCTTGCTGCCAAATAGGGTCAGAATAGGTCTCATGATGATTACGAAGTTCATGAAGTGTAGCAAGAGTGAAAAAACAATGATAATTAATAAGATGAACATGGGGACTTTTTACCTTATTGGAATGAATAATATCAAAAGTGGAGGAGAACTTAGATGGATTGGATGTGATGACAGGGTCAACAGATGATCCAGAATCACAAGGATCAATCGTTGAGTTATCACCTGATGAGCTTATATTACCTGCATTAGCAAAATCTAGGAAAAGATCTACAGATGGTGTGAGATCCCGAATTTTCTAATAGAAGTATTGAATTTAAGTAAGTACAATATAAAGTTTTGTGAAGGAAAATATAATTAATATTAAATTTTGTGGCATATCTATAATTAATGAAACTAAAAGGTTATAAACTATAATTGAAGTTACTCTTTTTGTTGGCTGGCCATGATTAACGTGAATGACCGACGTAAAGAAGACAAAAGAAGGAAGATAAGGGGTGTGTGGTGGCGGCTAAGACTTTTAAAAGAGATGGAGTTTACATGTTTATGATGAGTAAGACACGTAGTAAGAAATTGAGGCAAAGGTCTCTGGGATCAAACAAGAAGTGAAAGTTGTAAAGTGAACAATTATGTGGTTATTGATCTATTTACAATAAAATTCCACTGTCGTATTATTGGACGTGTGAGGTAAATAGTAAATGGTATCGTTTAAGGATCGGGTAAGTGATTTATACATAATATGTATTTCTTTAATCTCTTTACAAAAAGTATTTTATTGATATCGTCTTATTCGTATTCAAATTGTGATATCGGTTGAGTTTGAGTTTCGAAATAATATTTCGTTCAATTGTTGATATTTTGTTTGACTTGTCATTAATTGTTATGATGTTAACTTTGATGAAATACTTGAGATTTTTCATCTCGTGCGTGAGTTATACTCGGTGGCATGGTTATGCTTGTGATTCATGTTCATGGCCCTAAGAGGTGGACATGATTGAATTAAAATGCACCAAATGATGCCTAGCTTGTTGTCGGGATTGATCGAGTGTTCAATCATGGTTGATTTGATTTGTTCAAATGTTCAAGATCGTTGACTTGTTCAATATATTTATACTCTATAAATTATCGTATTAATTCTTATGTCATCGAATGATTATCAGTTAGTTGATAAATTATTGTCTCGCCCTTTGACTTCGTTTATTATGTTTTAAATTACTTACTGAACTTTCCCCAACTCACCCTCATTTACCCTCTCAGTTGCAGATTGAATGTGGAGAATTGGGTTGACCAATGAAGGAAAGATTTCGATTGGTTGAAATTTAAATAGTTGTCGAGAAGTTATTTATTCGTTTTTTAGGTGTTTAGTGATTCTGATATTTAATGAAGATTCAATATATTCTTTATTGAAATAATTAACACTCTGAATATTGTAAAATGGATTGGGGTGTTACATATGGGTTAGTGAAAATAGAAGAATACAAGGAATTATCAGATGAGAATTTTGAAACACTAGTGAAGACCTCGTGTTCCCAAAATTGAACATGGCGAGAGACTCAAAGATGCTTGGTTATGGGGTTATAGCATTAATAACCCTTGTGTTCAATGTTGATGGCGTTAACGCACTTTTACAAAAGATGAGTTGGGATTACGTTAGGTTGCTAAGATGATGCCATAATATTCAGGGCTTTGGAAGTTAAGACAACAGAATTATAGTGATTCACCAGCTTGGGAGCTCGACTAGTCCACTCTGGAATGGAGGCTTTTGCTCCTTTTTTTTATTCACGGTGATTACAAGGTTGCTATGGCTTCTTTTTGCCACTCGAGTCTTTTTTTATGTTAGGGGGTGTTACTTTGCATTTATAAAGTCATTCCCTGCTAAGAAGGATCTTAGCCGAGATTCTTGCCCTTATTTCGTGGGCTTTTCCTTAATTTTAGGAGAAGATCTTAGTTGGTTGAGATTAGGTGCCTTGATTACAGCTTCCTAACACTTTAGGATCCTCTCGTGGTTATCCAGCTGTTATCTTGCCTTAAGAGACACTCGGCCCTTACCTCTGACTTCTGCTAATGTGTCTGACCTCCTGAGCTTAGCACTTGAAATTTATTTTAGGTATCATCAGTTGCCCCCCAGCCCTTGGCTCAAGCAAGCTTGGGCATGGACTGAGCTGCTTTCGCATTGGACCAGGCTTGCACCTAGCTGACCTTAGTCCGCATGTGAGATGCACGTGGGGGGCTCTTTGACGGTTTACAGCAATCATGGCTTCCTTGATTCTCGCGCATGTTTCAGCCCACGTCACTCAAGCTTTAAATGCTCAAACGGCTACCCAAAAACCGCTCAAAACTCCCTGTTCATCTTCTATGTTGTTCATCTTTGCCTCTGCCTTTTTTCCTTTGCAATTTTTGGGCTTTCCTACACGCGATTCACTCATTCTCTGCTCAAGACTGTGTTTTTCGGGTACGCCTCAAAGTCTTGCTTTGCTTCTTCTCTCCAATTTCATCATCGGTTGTTGTTTGATGTTCTCTTCCCTGTCTAGGTACGCCCTTTCTGCCCTCTTCTCTTTCTCTTACCTTTCCCCGCTTTGGAGCCCCCGAATTCGAGGTGGCCGTTATTTTTCTGGGTTTTTCGGTTCTTTTACTTTTGGAATCAAGATTGTTGTTTATCTCCTCTTCCCCACTTTGTGGATTGGAACTCTACTGTGCGAATTCTTACCATTAGGGGGTTATAGTGCTGATTCTAGGATTATTAGAGGGTGTTTGATTAGTATTCCTCCTCTCTATCATTCTTTCAATCTGCCTTTCTCTCTACCAATCATGTTTGCCTCCTCTAGAGCAACTCCTTCCTCTGTTTTCCTCTTAGGCGATAAGTCTGTCGAAAAAGATTCTGATTTAGGGGATGTAGGTGACGAGATTGACAACTTTCCTGGTATAGATTCTGCCGAGGTAGAGGTGAAAACCGAGGAGGCCCCCTCCACCTCTTCTCCCATGCCTGATAGACCTGATAAGGGCAAGAGCAAAGTAAGTGGTGTGGGAGTTATTGTTTATGGCGCAGGAACTGCCTTTAGGAACGCTGAACTTATAGGTCCCAGCGGACTTACCCCTTCTGACCTGAAGGTTCTCAGTGCTCGCTTTCGTTTTCCACCAAGGGTTCAGCCCTGGAGTCCTGATAAGTACACCACATATGTTCACCATATCCACAAGAAGGTCTGTTTCTTCCTGGCAGCTTTTGATAACAGACTTCGCTTCCCCATTCATCCCTTTATCAAAGGTGTCCTTCAACACTTCAATGTCTGCCCTGCCCAGCTCTCCCCCAATTTCTGGGGTGTTCTGGTGGGTTTACTAGTCTTCTTTAAGGACCATAAGCTTAGGGTCCCTACTGTTTCCTTACTTATGAAGCTGTTCAATGTCAAGCAGACCTCCTTTGACAATTTTCTGTATATTTCCAAGAGGACTAAGGCCAAACAGGTCATCTCTGACCTCCCAAGCTCCCATAAGGGCTAGAAGAAATAATTTTTCTTTGTAGGGGGTACACATTGAGAGTTCAACTCAGAGGATAAAACTGATACCCTCTCCATCCCTACAGAGTGGTCTACCCCTGATAATTTGGGTATGTTTCTGCCCAGACCGTATTTAATCCAAGTCTGGCTACTTTGTTAACTTATTTCTTGTTTTCGTTGGTTTTCTAGGTATCCGACCTGAGCTCAGCGCAGAAGAAGAGCGAGTATTGTGAAAATTGGAAAAGTGAAAACTAGAGAAATACTCTGAGCTCATCCAACCTTGGGCTCTCGTAGAATATGGGCTCTGCCTTCCTGAGGTGAGGGTTGAAGCTCCCCTTCCACTTTTCGTTGCTGGCTCCATCCCACTTTTCGCCGAAGATATATCAGACAACACTTTCCTCCTGCCTTTGATTCCTCTATCTTCTTTTATCCGCTAAAGGATGAGGCTTAGCTATTTTTAGGTCTCCCAGGTTCATCCTCAATGGAGCTCACTGCTGTTGAACTCAGGGTCAAGCTCTCTCTAATGAAGAAGATTAAGAGTAACGGCAAGAGCAATGGTAAGCGCAAGTTAGAACCTAGCTTTGGTGATGGCTCCATACCTCCTGCCAAGGTGCCCAAGACTGGCATGTCATATACTTCCTCTGCCCCAGCTGTCCCAGATCTCCCCTCTCAAGGTGTTTCACTTTCTGCTCCAAGCGTTGCTACTTCAGGATAGGCATCTCCTTCAGCCTCTGTGGTCGAGAGAGCTCTGGAAGAGACCACCCGAATCCTGACCTTTTTCGATCCCCCCTCTACATCATTTTCTCGACCCCTTCCTGAAAGCTCCAAGGCTTTAAAGAAGGAGCATCTCAAGGTAGAAAAGAGTGAAGGATCTTTTCATGACAGCCCTGACCTCGCTGCTAGAGCCCTTTCTTCTATTCTTCCTAACTCAGATGTAAAAAGGGCTCTCTCAATGTCCCTTGAGGATTCAATAAGCTCTGCTTATCACGGATTAGCTGCAGTAAGTTCTCACTTCATGCCTTACACATATATAACCTTTTTTTTTACCCGAACTTCACTAACTTTTATCTGTTTCCCTCTTGTCCCCAGTCTGCTATTCATGCAAAGAGCTTGATGAACAGGGTCATTTTCACAAAAAATTCTATCAAAATGATGAAAGCTTACGAAATTAAGGTATCCGAGCTATCTTTTGAGAATGATGACCTGCAAGCTCAACTGCAAGAACTTTAAGACAAAATGGAGAAGCAGGCTTCCACCATTGAGGGCTTAACAGCTACGAAGGCCAAGGCTGAGGAGGGGGAGAAAAAGGCTAGGGATGCCTGGGCCAAGGCTAACAAGGAGGCTTCTGCTGCTCAGAGCTCCTTTGCAAGCTTAACCCAAGATTTTGTTGCTCTATCTGAGGTAAGCGGAGCCCTTTGCGACGAGCTTGAAGGGTTTAAGGCTGCTGTATCTATAAGGGACAAAGACATTGCCAAGCTGCGAGATGATGTCACCACCAAATGGGCTACTGGGTGGTTGGCCTTTCAGGAAAGAGCTGAGAAGACCTACCTTGACCTCGATTTCAACTTTGATATCTCTGATGATGAGGGCCCAGAGGTGGTTGAAGTAGAAGGCGAGGGTGCCCCCCCTGAAGGTACATAGGCGATTGTAGCAGGAAGAAAAAGTGCCCCCCTGCCTCTTCAGAGGACCCTGTTGCCGAGCTCCCCCTTTTGCTGACCTTGCTGCTGAAGCTTCAACTTTCCCAACTACTGCAGAGACCCCACATTCAGAAGCTCCCATTGTTGAATCTTCCCCAAACTCTATTAATTTGCCCATCTCTTTTGCTGAGCTTCCCGCTCCTGAACCTGCTTCTGTCCTAGCTCCAGCAACTAACCAATAGAGTTCTAACCCCCCATCAGAAACTTAGGATGTAGAGCAAGTTATTTTTTTTTAACCCGATTCTTTTTCTTCAGAGTCTGATAAAAGCGAAGACACTCTTCGAAGAGGCGCAAGAGGGATGAGTCTTCCTCCCCTACATCTAATTCTGGCCTGGGGGAAGTTCTGTTCTCCACTACAGGGCAATAACTGATGGATCTACTGTCATCAGCTGGGAAGGAAAGGGATGAGCTGAAAAAGGAGAACCTGTGTCTGAAGGAGAGGATAATTGAGTTGGAGAGATGACTAGGAATTTCATTTTGACTGATTCCTTGTAATTACTGATGTTTTGCATGGGTTGTGGCTTGAAGAAGTCCTTTGTTTTGTAACCTTTGACGTTTTCGAGTTTCATGACTCTTTTGATGAATTCACTGTGGACCAATGAGTTCACCGTTCTTGTCATGAATTAGTAAGTTCATCCCGGGCTTTTGAGCTCTTCTTATGAACTGACATGGTCATCGTGAGCTTAGAGCTCACTTTATGATCTTATGAGTTCTCCGTGAGCTACGAGGCTCTTTTTATGAACTAATAAGTTTATACTGAGCTCCAAGACTCTTTTTAAGAACTAATAAGTTCATACTGAGCTCTAAAGTTCTTTTTACAAACTAATAAGTTCATACTAAGCGATAAGGCACTTTTTATGAACTAATAAGTTCATACTGAGCTCTAAGGCTCTTTTTACAAACTAATAAGTTTATACTGAGTGACAAGGCTTTTTTTATGAACCAATAAGTTCATACTGAGCTCTAAGGTTCTTTCTATGAGCTAATAAGTTCATACTGAGCTATAAGGCTCTTTTTATGAACTAATAAGTTCATACTGAGCTCTAAGACTCTTTTTACGAACTGATAAGTTCATATTAAGCGACATGACTCTTTTTATGAACTAATAAGGTCGTACTGAGCTCTAAGGCTCTTTCTTCCCTTTTTTTTTACGAGTGCCCATAAGGATAGATGAATCACAGACTTGTTACTTTATTAATAATGGTTCATAATACAAGGTAAACTTACTGAAAAAATTTCCTAAGATGTTCTGCATTCCATGAATGGGGCAAAATTTCTCTTCTTCCATTTGTAGCTCATAATTTTTCGGTCTAATTACTCGAGAGACTATGTATGGACTTTCCCAGTTAGGCCCTAGTTTCCCATGAGTGGGACCCTTTCTTGCCAGTAGAAGCTTCCTCAGCACCAGATCTCCAACCTTGAAGCTTCTATGCTTGACCTTCTTGTCGTAGTATCTTGCTGTTTTCCTTTGATGTTTCTTTATGTTGTTTAGTGCTGCCTCCCTCTTTTCTTCCAACAGATCCAAACTTAGCAGAAGGGAATTATTATTGTTTTTTTTGTTTGCTAGCTCTGTTCTAAGTGAAGGGAGCCCCACTTCGACAGGTGCCACTGCTTCGGAACCGAAAGCTAAAGCAAATGGAGTCTCTTGTGTTGCTGATCTAGTAGTTGTTCTATAGGCCCATAGCACTTCTGGGAGGTGCTCTACCCACTTGCCCTTCAGATTTTTCAACTTGATCTTCAGGGTGGAGTTTATAGTCCTGATGGTGACTTTTGCTTGTCCATTGGACTGAGAATGAACTGGGGCAGAGAAGTAATTCTTTATTCCAAGCTCGGCACATAAGTTTTTGAACTTTGGGTTGTCGAACTGCTTCCCATTATCCGACACGATTGCTCTAGGAATCCCAAATCGACAGATTATGGATTTTCAAGTAAAATTCGAAACCTTTTGTTCTGTAACGGTTGCTAAGGGCTCTACCTCTACCCACTTGGTAAAGTAATCGACCTCTACAATGGCGAACTTGCATTGTCCTACACTAGTGGGAAGAGGCCCTAGTATATCTAGACCCCACTGTTGGATTGACCAAGGGCTTATCATTGAGGTTAGGAACTCTGGTGGGTAGTGAGGGATGTTGGCATGCATTTGGCAAGCCTTGCATTTTCTGACCAGGTCTATTGCGTCTTTGAGCAAAGTGGGCCAATAATACCCCTGCCTTAGTGTCTTTTTTGCCAAAATCCATGCTCCAATATGATTGCCACAGACTCTCCCGTGGATTTCTCTGAGTATGTAGTTGGCGTCTTTATCTCTCATACATTTAAGGAGTGGTGTTGAAAAACCTCGCTTATACAAGCTTCCCTGCAGAATGGAGAATCTAGCTGACCTGGTTCTCAACTTTACAGCCTCCTTGGGATTTTCTAGCAGGGCTCCATTTTGGAGATAGTCCAAGATGGGGTCCATCCAGCTTGGAGGATTCTGTATGGGGAGTACTTCTTCTTCTTCAACACTAACGGGTGGTTCTACCAGATGCTCCACGGGGATCAACCTGTCCAGATTTTCTTGTGAAGCTGTTGCCAACCTTGCCAAAACATCTGCTCTCGAATTTTCAGTTCTAGGGACGTGTCTGATCTTTACTTGCACAAATTTCTTGATCAATTTTTGCACCTTTCTAAGATAAAGGACCATCTTCTCACCCTTAGCCTCGTAAGCACCCTCTATCTGTTTCACCACGAGTTGTGAGTCACTACAGATCTCCAGTTGCTCAGCTTCCATTGAATGAGCTAAGCTGAGCCCTGCTATGACTGCCTCATACTCGACTTCGTTGTTTGAAGTTTTGAATCCAAATCTCAGTGCGTATTCAACATTTATCTCATCGGGGGAAGTCAAAATCAAATCAGCTCCACCGCCCTAAGCATTGACAGCTCCATCTACTGAAAGTTTCCATGTGGGGAAGTCAGGTACTAACTGCGTTGTCTCTGCAGGTATCCCAGTTGTGAATTTTGCAATGAAATCTGCCAATATCTGCCCCTTAATGGCTATCCTTGGCTTGTATCTGATGTCAAACTTGCTAAGTTCAACGGCCCATTTAACTAGTTTCTCCAAAGATTCTGGCTTGTGCAGCACCTGCTTCATAGGTTGATCTGTTGGGACTTCGATAGTATGAGCCTAGAAGTAGGGTCTAAGTCTCCTGGCAGTTGTCACTAAGGCTAAAACGAGTTTTTCCATTTTAGGATACCTTTCTTCTGCCTCCTCAGAGCTTGGCTACAGTGGTAAACTGGTTGTTGAGCTCTATCCTTCTCCCTTACTAACGCTGCGCTAGTTGAGAACTCTGAGACAGCTAGGTAAAGGGAACTCTGAGACAGCTAGGTAAAGGGTATGTACTTCTCCTTCTAACGGACTTACCAAGACAGGTGGGGAGCTCAAGTATTCTTTCAATGCTTTGAAGGCTTCTTCACACCGAGCATCCCATTGAAAGGCTTTCTTTAAGACTTGAAAGAAGGGCTAACACTTGTCGCTTGATCTAGAAACGAAGCGACTCATGACAGCTATTCTCCCGGTTAAACGTTGTATTTTCCTCGTATTGGAGGGAGGCTGCATATCCAACACTGCTTTTACTTTTCCTGGGTTAGCCTCTATCCCTATGCTATTAACTATGAAACCCATAAATTTTTCTGCTGACACCCCAAAGGCACCCTTAGCTGGGTTGAGCTTCATCTTGTATTCTCTCAGGACCTGAAACGACTCTGCTAGGTGTCAAATGTGGAGCTCTGCCTTCAGTGACTTGACCAGCATATCGTCAATATAGACCTCCATGGAGGTCCTAATCTATTTTTGAAACATCTTATTCACCAGGCACTGGTAATGGCTCCTGCATTTTTTAACCCGAAAGGCATCACTTGATAGCAGTATGTCTCTTGCTCAGTTATGAATGAGGTCTTCTCTTGGTCACTGGGATCCATCCTGATCTGTTTGTACCCAGAGAAGGCATCCATGAAGCTAAAGAGCTCATGTCTCGCAGTGGCATCTACAATCAAATCTATCCGGGATAAAGGAAAACTATCTTTCGGGCAAGCACCGTTGAGGTCTGTAAAGTCAATGCAAAGACGCTATTTGCCGTTTGTCTTCTTGACTAGGACTATATTGGCTAGCCAGAGTGGGTAATCCACTTCTCAAATGACTTTCGCGTGAAGGAGCTTACTGACCTCTTCGTTGATGACTTTCTGATGCTCCGGGGCGAAGCTCCTCCTCTTCTACTTAACGGGCTTACAAGCTGGATTCAAGCTGAGCTTGTGAGTGATGACAGAGGGATCAATCCCTTTTATGTCCTCTTGCTTCCATGCAAAAGCTTCCTTATTCCTTTTCAAGAATTAGATGAGGAGATCCTTGATCTCCTTGCTCAGCTTGGATCCAACGTAAACAAGATGCTCTGGCTCCTCATCAATTTGAACAGGTTCCAGCTCTTCTTATGGTGTTGGCTTGGTCTCGAGTTCATCCCTCATGTCAAGCTCATCCAATTGGATGCTCTCAACCTCCTTATTTCTCATGGATGCCATGTAGCATTCCCGTGCTACGCGCTGGTCTCCTCGGACCACTCCAACTCCATTTTCTATTGGAAACTTCACTACAATGTGATAGGCAGAAGGAATAGCCCTTATAGAATTGAACGAGGGTCTTCCAAGAAGCATATTGTATGCTGAAGGTGCATCAACCACTAGGAATTTCATAGTTGTTGTAGTTTGACAAGGTGGGTCACCTAAGGTCAAGATGAGTTGGATTGACCCCAAGGGCAGCACCCTTTCTCCTGAGAATCCCAATAGGTGGGCACTTACTAGTTCAAGATTTTCCCTTCCTATATCCAATTATTTAAAAGCAGAAGCAAAAATGATGTCTGTTGAGCTGCCATTGTCAATCAAAACACAATGGACAGTCCTGTTGGCCACCACAGCTCTTACCACCAAAAGGTCATCATGGGGATGCTGACAGCCCTCCAGATTTGAATGTGAGAAAGTGATAGCCATGTCTAAGCATGGAAACTTAGACACAGTATATACTTCGAGAGCTTCTGTGGCTCTGATTTTTCGCAAGTGGACCTTTTTGGCAGAGCTGAACCCTCTTCCTCCGGCAAATCCTCCAGATATCACTCTGATCTCCCCCCATAGGTTACTGGTGTGCCTCTGGTGCTTGACGCTGAGGGGGTGGAGGTGGGAGAGCTCGGTTTTGATTATCATTGGCCACATAGCGTCGCAGCTACCCTCGCTAGATTAGAAATTATATTTCCTTCTTCAATTGGATACAGTCGTTGGTGTGATGACCATGGTCTCAGTGAAAGTCACAATACTTCATAGGATCCTTTTTTGCAGGGTCTGTTTTCATCCGGGGTGGCTACCTTAAGAACTTCTCATTTTGCACCTTATACAATATCTGAGACACCGTAGCAGTCAGGGGGGTGAGCTGCCGGGGTGCATACCTTGGTTGTAGCTCTGGTTGTGGAGGGCCGAGGCGATCCCTGACATTATCTCTTCTCTTCGGGGAGCGCTCTCTGTCTCTTTTTGGAGACCTGTCTCGTTCTCTTTTCTTTCTGGGACTTTGTTTTCACTTCTTTTCTTCCTTCCCTTTCTCCTTTCTCGATGAAGGGCTCCCGACCTTGGAGAGGAGCGCTTCCTTACCATTTATGTACTTTTCTACTTTGGCAAGCACCTCCGTCATACTAGCCTGGGGGTTCTTTGAGATGGAAAATATCAGATCTTTTGACTGAACTCCCAGACCTGCTATGAAGGCTGTAATAGAAAATTTTTCATCTGGGATATCCACCTTCAAAGGTTCTAAGTTGAATCGTTTGACATAAGACCATAGGTTCTCATCAGGTCACTATTTCACATTTAACAAATTGTAGCTTGGTTTTCTATAGGTTCGAGCTCCGATGAAGTGAGACACAAACGAGATTGACAACTCTTTAAAAGAGAAAATCGAGGCTGAGGGGAGTCTGTTGAACCATGCTAAGGCTGAGCCCTTTAGGGTGATAGCAAAGACCCTACATCTCACTGGATCTTGATATCCATGCAACTCCTTTGATTTTTGTAGGTGTTGAGGTAGTCCATGGGATCTTTTGTCCCATCGAAAGTATCCACCTGCGACATTCTGAATTTAGGTGGGAGAGGAAAGTGCAGCACCCCAACAGTGAATGGGGATTCGGTTTGCTGCAGCAAGGCATCCATATTGACTGGGACCTTGCACTTCACTGCCTCCTTCATTTGGCTGAGCTCTTGTTGGATGTCTTTGAAACGTTGCTCCCAGTGATGTTCTCTTTTCTCCTGTTGATAAGGGAAGAAGTCGCTCTTCTCCCCCTTTCTTATACTGACTTTGCACTTGCTCATTGTGACCATTCTTAGGGGACAGACAAGGTTCTTGCCCTAAGGTCTAGCTATTCTCTCCCACCTCATTAACTTCTATGAGGGGGTCGAGATATGGTTGCTCCCTTGGTGGTGCATTATTCTGGCCTCCTTGGGCCGATCGCGCTTCTTGTGGGTGTTGTAGGAGCTTTAAGAGCTCTTCGTTCTATTTTATCAGACGTTCATTGACAAGACAAAGGACCTCCTTCTCGTTATTCATGGGAAGGCCCCCCATGGAGGGATCAGCTTCTTGCGCGTTTTCTGGTTGTCTGTTATTTGCGACTTCCTGTTGATCTTGCATCCGTAGAGGATTAGTTTGACATCGGCTCATGTTTCATGTTGATATCATCAGTCACTGAAAAATTAGCTTTATTTGTAACAGGAACAGTCGTTCCCACAGACGGTGCCAAACTGATGGCGTTAACACACTTTTACAAAAGATGAGCTGGGATTACGTTAGGTTGTTAAGATGATGCCATAATATTCAGGGTTTTGGAAGTTAAGACAATAGAATTATAGTGGTTCACCAGCTTGGGAGCTCGACTAGTCCACTCTGGAATAGAGGCTCTTGCTCCTTTTTTTTATTCACAGTGATTACAAGGTTGCTATGACTTCTTTTTGTCACTCGGGTCTTTTTTTTCTGTTAAGGGGTGTTACCTTGCATTTATAAGGTCATTCTCTACTAAGAAGGATCTTAGCCGAGATTCTTACCCTTATTTCGTGAGCTTCTCCTTAATTCTAGGAAAAAATCTTGGTTGGTTAAGATTGGGTGCCTTGACTACAGCTTCCTAACGGTTTAGGATCCTCTCGTGGTTATCCAGCTGTTATCTTGCCTTAAGAGACACTCGGCCCTTACCCTCTGACCTCTGCTAATGTGCCTGACCTCCTGGTCCGAGCTGACCTCCTGAACTTAGCACTTGAAATTTATTTTAGGTATCATCAAATGTCATAACCAAGAAAGCAGTAGAGACGAGAATGTGGTTCAAGTTTTGTACGCTCATGAGGTGGGAGTAAGACAAAACAAACACAACTAAAAACTTTTAAAAGAGAATAATTGGGTAACTTTCCATAGAGTAGTTCATATGGAGATCGATTAAAAATAGGAGAAGATAAAATCCGATTGATATTTTAAGCAACAGAAAGGTCGGCTTATCCCCAAAAAGATTATGGGAAAGAGGCAGAGAGAACGAACAGTGTCAAGAGTGTGATAATACTTACGTTCTACACAACAATTCTATTGAGAGGTGTAAGGACACGATCAATGAGACAAGGTGCTTGTCTGTTGGAGTTCTTCAATGAATGAGGAAGCCTTATATTCCATGGCAGTATTGGAACGAAAGATTTTAATAGTGCAATCAAACTAAGTTTTTATCAATTGCTTAAAATCATGAAAGATATTAAGTAACTCAGAGCAATCATGTAAAAGATAAATCCATGCGTATCATGAATAATTATCAATAAAAATTACAAAATAATGAGACCCACCCTTAGTAAAGATAGGGGCAGATCCTCAAATATTATAATGAACAAAATCAAAAGGTGCAGAAGATAAATAATCACTTCTACTAAAAGGTAAAACTTTCTATTTGCCCAATTGACAAGACATACAATCAAACGATTCAAATTTAACGTCTCCTAAGCAACCACTGTGACACCCCAAAATTCGGGGGTTCGTTGATTACTCATCAACCCGCGGAATACCCGTGGATATCGAGTAACTCGATATCTCAACGTTATGCCCCATTTACCGGGGTCCATCTTTTATTAAAAATTTGTGCAGAATCTCCTTTGTAAGGAGAACTCTACTCAAAACACAACCTGTGCATTATATAATAACAAGACTCATTCGAGGTCTTATATTCAACAATGACCACACCGGATCCATTTATAAGTAAACATTGGCCACACCGGGTTCAATTATCCATATTCATACAAACATGCAAGATTATATTAAAACAGTCGATATAGATTCTATCACAATTCCTTTACACATTACATGTCAAAATTTAATTACAAGTCTAATTTTACAAAAGAAATGGATTGAAAGCCACAAGTCGGTTTTTCTTCCTCCTTAAGTGTCCGAGTAAGTGCCGTCCCTCGGCGTATAACCCGTACCTGAAATGTTTTCCGTATAGGGTGAGCCAATGCCCAGTAGAGAAAAACTCTTACTAGGGCTACTCCCCACCTTAAATGCATATGCAATGTGTATAAACAACATTTAACATTTAACAACCATTCATACAAGAATATGTATTCAATGTTGAAATGCAACTATGTCATGCCATGAAATAAGATGATACTCACTCATGCACTTAAACTCAAGTCTTCACTGACTTCCAAAACACAATGCAATGCCAATGTGTAATAACCCGTCTTCGACGGAAATACATCCAATGATTGCTTTGAATAAAAAATCATGCGTTTTATAAATCAGACCAATATTGGATGGTACTCATTAAATGAGTATTTTCTTATAAATCAAAATCTTGTGTCTTGTTGGGCAACGCATTTTGGATTTTATACTGCCGGTTCCGTATACCATATTACACTTTTCCGGAATTTCACCACAGGGGAGTGTATAACCAAGTCGCCGGGTCTTGCACCCGAGGGAGAGTCTAGCCCTACTTGCTATACCCGACCTAAGTTTTCTTCCATGCAACCATGCGGTTCAAAGGAGATCTTCGATCCACTTTTTCCCGAACCCACATACCAACCACCAAACAAGGTGTTTGATCAACCATGCATCTCACACTCCCACACTCATGACTTATGCCCATGAATGTGATGCCTCTATGCACAATGATATAATGTTCAATATGCTATGAATGACATATGAACAATCTCAACATATCATGATAAGTTATGTTCTAAGCATATAGATATCATATTTGTCACAAATTCAATATATCATAACATGCATATACCAACAATTGCATTTGCAATCATAAATCATGTCATAAGTCTATAATTTCACTTTCATAATCATAGACAAGTGATATCACAACTTTTAGGCTAATAACACACCTAATTTTTAATGCATAATATAACACATAACGGCCCATGTAATAGCCCACGTAACGGCTCTTATCTAAACCACAAAACAGCCCATACAAACTACCATATAACAGCCCGTATATAGCCCACAAAATAGCCTAAAAACAGTCCGCAAAAATAGTCCAAAAACAGTCACAATTTCAGTCCATAACATGGCCTAAAAATAGTCCATAATTCAGCCCTTTAATAGCCCCTTAAACAGCCCTTTAACATCCCCTTAAACAGCCCAAATTCAGCCCCTTAACAGTCCCTAATTAGTGTACAAAATAGTCCCTAATTAGTGCACAAAATAGCCCTTAATTAGTGCACAAAATAGCCCCAATTTCAGCACTAAAACAGTCCATTTGGACAGTCCTTGGACAACCCACATATAAACCAATTTCAGCCACTAAAAGCCCACTTAAGGTAAGAATAAAACCAAGGTAGGAGAGAACCCTACCTCAATAGAAGTGTAAGAACTTCTATAACACCAAATCAACCTTAAAGTTTTGATTTTTTCCAAAGTCTCCTCTTGGATCTTCGGTGAAATCCACTCTTTTTGGTATGCACGCGTAGCTCTCGTCGAGGAGATGAACTTTGACTCTTGGTCCGAGTTGATCCGAGCGACGGAACTCCGATAATCGGCAAATGAGGATTTGTTTTCTCCCTTTTTCTCTCCCTCTTGCTCTCACACGTTGGAACCAGCTGAAATGCAGAGATCCTTCAGCAAAATATCTGATTTAGCCCCTATTTATACTTTCCAATACTTGGCCCGAGTCGCGCCACGTGTCCCTCACTGATTCGGGTTCGTTTTTGCCCCGAAACGATTTATTTTGTACCGGTTTAAGCTCAAAATATTTTATATAAACTTTATTTAAAATATTTTTCAACTTTCAAAATTTTTATTAAAATTTCATTTTTGGGGGTCACCGGACGCCCCTTGCCTCAAAAAATGCAAAAAACTCGACTATTTCGAAATTCAACGAAAATTGATAGGGCAGCTAGGTTTCGCGATGCGAATCCAATAGTGAGGTCTATTGTCCCATCCGTGCTCTATAAAAATATGTATTTTAAATACGCATTAGGATGACAAATTATCATTTTACCCTTTTTTTCAGAAAAAATTTAAATTTTTTCCGGGTTTCACAAACACTAGAAGCTAAAGATTGGACATGAGGTGAGGTAAAGATGCATGACTTAGACAAGAATGCCAAATACTAGAAGAAACTATAGTAGTAAGAGGTTGAATAGAACATGAGTTAGGCCTATGCAAATATGTAAGCTCAAAAAAGCGACCAACTTTACGCCCAGTCCAAACGAGCTGACCCATCTTCTGATCCTACATATACCCTTTCTGAGAAAAGGTTAAGATAAGACCACCTTTAACAAGTTGCCCAATAGAAAAAAGATTAAGAGATAAGTTAGAAACAACATGTGTCAGGTACAAGAAGAATAGAGATAGAAATAGGACCAACATGAGTAACAGACATGTGTGAACCATTAGGAGTAGCCAAATGAAACATAGAGTTTAAAGACTTTTTCTAAGACACTAGGAAATAATCAAATGTCATATGATTGCAATAGGTTGAATCGATAAACCAAGAAAAAGATTTACCTGAGGACACTAATAAGGCAGGAGAAGAACGAGATAGAAATTTGGTTACAAATGCCTTAAGGTTAGTTGTAGTAAGGGAAGACAAAGAAGTTTCTGCAGTAGGAATGACTAGAGTAGAGCAACTAGATAGTGTAGTGGCCATGACCAAATTAGCTGATGGACCTGGCGAGTTTAAAACGAGCACAAAAAAATTGGTCAGGACAAATCAAAATGTCACTAGAGGGTCGCCGGAAAGTTGTCGGAGGATAGTTGGAGATCTCCAGAAAATGGCCAGGAGGCGATCGAAACGTCATAGGAGGATGACCAAAAAGTCGTCGAAGGCTAGCTAGGGCAGATCAAAATGGTGTTGGATGATGGCTGGAACAAATCGGAACTTCGCTAGAGGATGACTGGAAGGTCGCCGGAGCAAGTCAGAACTTCATTAAAGGATGGCCAGATGATTGTCGAAGCAGATCAGAACTTTGCCGGAGGATGGCCAGAAGAGGAAGAACCTTAAGAGTTCTAATGTGGAGGATCTTTCG
>CAUOFW020005194.1:0-28090 GCA_963454935.2 Ilex paraguariensis | reverse complement strand
CATAGAGACCACAGGCCACTTAAGTAGGGGGTTCAGACCCCATCTGGCGTTCGAAAGCCCTTAAAGCAAAGACAAAGACAACGTTCGAACGACATATCACGTTCAAACCGCCCATAAAGTAAAAACAGACACAACGTTCAAATGAAAGATCACGTTCGAATGTCCCCCACTGACTGGCTGCAGAGTTGTTGGCTTTTCACTTGGACTTGGGTGGCAAACACTATTCCTTCACCCCCCTCCCATTCCTTGCCTATAAATACTCCCATTAAGGGAGCTTCATGTCAATCTTTTCTCTTGTAGAGTAGAGTAGAGAGCTAGTTTTTGTACATTTCTTGTTTATGTTTTCATTTTGCATTTGTATCAACCATGATGGAGGCTTAGACTCCCCTTGTAGTTGAAGTCTTTTATTACTTGTGCTAAGTTTTTACATTTGTGTTGTGACAACCATGATGGAGGCTTAGACTCCCCTTATAGTTGTACTTGCTTTTATTTACAAGTATCAAGAGAGATAGCTCATCTTTTGGTTGTGGTGGAAACCCTGCAAAAGTAACTAACTTTCTTCTACTTTCTTTATTTCTTTCACTTCCATAGCTTGAGCTTTCTTCTTTCTTAGAGGAGTGAAACTCTTCAACTTTCTAGAGCTTTACCAAAGCAGTGAAGGGTGGAATGTGATTCACTTATTCTTTGGTGAAGATCGGCTCTTCGTTTATTGTATTTTACATTTTAAGTTCTCTACTTGGAGGGATGAGTATCACTCACTTTTCTGGCTTTACTCAAGCCATGAAGAGTGAGTAGTTCCTCATTCATTCTTTAGTAAGAGGTGATGAACATGCATTGATTATCCGAAAGTTATATTTGTGCAATCCCTTTATGCTTTAATGCATTATATTTCACTTGTTCATTAAATGATTGAATGTATCTAGCAAAGCTAAGGTATTTTGTATAACCATGTGTTCTTTCTATGTCACAGATGACTCTTGGATGAAAAAACCTGTTGGTTCAAGGCAAGTACCTAGGCTAGATATGCATGATACATTTCAGTCTTCCCTATTATCGTGCCATATCTAAAGAATGGAATGTTAATGCCATGGTTGGATGCCTTGTAAAAACACTTGCTTGTTTGTAGATGGGTTAAATCTCAGCACAGACAATTCTTGTCCACTTCTAGAAAGGCATCGGAATCATGTACTTAATTCTCACAGTCCATCTTTATCTTTCGATTAACTTGTTGTTGACACGAGAGTTAATTGAGTTATAAAATACAAGTATAATAAATCGGATGATTAACCACATGTTTTGATCCTCAAGCTAAAGGGTGACCGTTTTACATTTGAATTTATCTTATATTTTGTCTAGAAAACTCTTGAAAAGAAGCTTCTATTCTATTCAAGAAATCCCACTACTCCAAACTCTCAAAATTTTCAGTTACTTGGTCTATATTATTGCTTGCTTCAAAACACCGATCATAGTTTCCTGTGGATTTGACTCCGGACTTAACCATATTATTATTACAACTTGACTGCCTGCATTTGGGTGTACACATTTTGGATCAAGTTAGAGAACATAGGAAGCTAGAAATGAATGAATTGGAAGAGATGCTAATAAGAGCTCCAAAATTTCAAAAGAGCGGGCTAAGATCTTTCATGACAAATCCATTGTGAGGAAGTCATTTCAGCTTGGCCAAAAAGTGCTCTTATATAACTCTCGTTTCTCAATCTTTCAAGGGAAACTCCGATTCCGTCGGGATGACCCCTATCTTGTCACCCAATGGAGCTGTGGATGTCACTAACCCAGAGGATGGTAGGACATTCAAAATCAATGGCCAAAGATTCAAGCTATTCCTTGAGGTTTTTGAAGGACAAGAAGTGAAGAAGGATTTGATGGATCCGGTATATCCGGACTTGTCGGAGGAGTAACTGTTCTTAGGATTTTTAGTGTACAGTCGCTTTCATTTCCTTTAACTGTTTATGTACTTACTTTATCTTTTCGCATAGTGTTGTTTTTCTTAGTTTCAGATATTGGTGTTTTTGTCAAAACTCAAAGTGCAGAGGTGTTCTCTAACCCTACTCATCTTTTTACAGTCCTTCATTGCATATCATATCTTTTTTTTGTCGCATTGAGGACAATGCATGAATCAAGTTGGGGGATAAGGTGAACCTTTTGCATGATACACCAATTTTTGTGGATAATACCAATTTTTGTGGTGAAAATTCACCTTTCACCTACCATATAGATTTTTGTTCACAATAGTGCAAATTATTTTGAAAATTTTGAAAATTTTTGTGAAAATATATGGATGTTGATTTGTATTCCCTTATTAAGAGTGTATGGGTTTGTTGATACATTGAACTTTGCTTTGAATTTTGAATACATGAGCACATTATTGAGGTTCATCCTATGCTTGAGTATCACATGTGTGTTTGTTTTTAAACTCAACTTTAATGGCACCTTGAATGAGTAATTTCGGCAATTTACAGATTGAGTTCACATTTTAGTGCTTGATATGAATAGTAGAGATGAGTAAGAACTCAAGAGAGCTTTAGTATCAATCCTTGTTGGAGGGGACTTACATTTACTAAAGGAAAAATTCGTCAAATTTCAAATTTATTCAATAGTCTCATTATGCTTGTTTCGGTTAGGTGCATTTGTGTAGTCGATTTACTTGTCTTGAAATGCATAATGCTCCCCCATGTTTATCTAGAACTGATCTTAAGCCATTTTTTGATAATTTGAGCCTTGGCCTTCTTCTTGTGAAAATATTATCCCTAGTGCCATGATTGAGCCTTAATTAAAATTCGTTTCTATGGCACACATTTGACCAAGCTAGTGCAAAATGATAAAAATCCACTTCACCTTGGTTGTTCCTAGAGCTGAATATGAGTGATCGTAAAAGAGAAGGAAGTATGGTGTGGAAACTCAAACAAAAGGGATTAATGATGTTGAAACTCAAGGAGTTGACTGGAAAAAGAATGGAAATCCAAGAAAAGGAGAAAAAAGGGTGAGAAAAAGGAAGAATGATCAAAAGAAAAGGAAAATGTTAAGCAAAAGAAAGAAAAGAAACAAAGATTGTGGTGATGATGTAAGAATGAAAATCCCATGAAAAGGGAGATGTTTTTGAAATTAAAGTCCTTCACTTGGAACAACCCTCTTTGTTATCCTATATCCTTCATTTCTTTTGCCCCAATGTCACCATAAGGCCCCATTATAGCCCTCGAAGTCCTAATTGATCTAGAGAAGTATGGAAGATGCATACTTTTAAAGAAAAAGAGAAGTTGGTTTGCTATATAATGCCCTAGCATCCCTTTCATGACATTATGCCAAGGTTGTTTCATTTTCATGCATGAACTTCATTTTTGGATTATATGTGAGCATACTTCATTTTGAGCACAAGATTCTATCTCACATATACATATAGAGTGCATGCCAGGATAACATATGTATGATTCACTGTTGAGAGACACCCTTGGTGAGGTTGCATCGAAGTTGAATTTGGATAGCCAAAGTGAATGTGAATTCCATTGTGTAAATGCTTAAATTATTTGTTCATTGCACACACACACGAGTTTGAAAACGAATGTGTAGGTCTTACTATAGGCTAGTATTTAAAGCCATAGTGCTGCTCATGTGTGCTTGGTTTGGGCAGTTGAACGACATATTAGGTAGCTCTATGCTTAAAGGATAGCAGAATATTGCTCAACTTTTAATATTTGATAAGATTTAGGAATGCCCTTGTTATTTGAATTCATGTTTTACATTTTGGGTATTCATTTTGGTAGTTTAAGTTAGAAATTCATGACTTGTGCTTTGAAAACATCAAAATCTTAAATCATGTTGCAATTTCGGAAATGACTTTGGGCGTGATCAACAATTGTGGTTCACATGTGTGGTTCAATTTTTTGGTAGGTTAGATGTCTTAGAAAGGACGTTAAAATATTTTGGAATTGAGAAAAGTTGGATTGGATGTGAATTTTTGAACAAAGGAATGGTTTTGCAGCAAAGGCAAAACCTTCCGGAAGGTTTTGATCGACCTTTTAGAAGGTTTTGCCTACTGGAATTTTTGCCTCAGGTAGTAAGCAAAACCTTCTGGAAGGTTTGTGTCAACCTTCCGGAAGGTTTGACCCAGAAACCTAAAAATGAGGGTTTTAAGTTCGATTTCTTTTAGGAACCTTCACATTTCCCTTCAAGCTTGAGAATCCAAGCCCCCCCTCTCCTTCTCCTCTCTTCTAATCCTCAAAGAACCTTACCTAACCTTAATTTTTCACTTTTCTCTTGATTAGGGTTTAGTTTGAAGTTGTTCTAGCTGAAAATATTGGGTTTTCTCCACAAACCCTAGGTCCTTACTTTTCTCCCAAAATTCTCAAGACCTTTTTGAACCTTTTCAAAATCCATTAACTTCTTTGCTATGGCAAAGAATTGAGAGGAGAGGAGAACTAAGGCGAAACATGATGCCCGAAGGCAAAGAATTGAGGAGAAGGGGTGACATATGAGAGATACGTGGATAGCGTTTCTCTTGGACCTACCAATGAGGTTGTGAGAATAATTGAGGTGCGGGGGTTGAATGTGTGGTTTTAGGAGTTTAAGGGATACAATTTGGCATGTGCCGCAAGTTTTACCAAAAGTTGTCAGTGTTTGGTGATGATGGGAGCAAGTTAAGGACAAATGTGTGGGGGAAGACCTTTGAGGTGACCCCTGCCATGATCGCCACTGTGATAGAGTATGAGAGGCCTCCCCTGATCACCCCGGTCTACCCATACAATGTGGACAGGGGTAGGACTCTCTCGGACTATGTGGCCCTCACCTATGAGGACCCGACCACGTTTAAGGGGACGACATTGGTCAGGGGCCTCAAGCATTCGTATGGGATTATGAACAAAGTACTTCATTTCAATTTGATGCCCCGGGGTTCGGAGAAGAACCAGAACATTGAGAAGCTGGCCGTGCTCCATGCTTTCATGATAGGATGTGGTGTGGTGTACTTAATTTTTTGAGGAGATGCGGGAGTTTGCCATGGCTGCAAAGCCAAAGGCAAATCTCCCTTTTGGCAACCTTGTCACCCAACTTTGCGACCTAGCCAAGGTGAAACAATACACCCATGATAATATTCTCCCCCTAGAGACTAGAGTGATTGCGAAGTCTAACAATAGCGAAAGAGTTGCCAGGATGGGGGAGAGAGACCTAGAGCTCTGAGGCTAGAGTTGTCAGCAGTCGGGCCATCTTCTTCAGAACCTCCACCATCTACACCTGCTCTTGCTTGCACCATACCCAGCATCTAGATGCTCTAGATTCCACTATTCATGGGCTCTCATTGATGGTTACGAGGCTCTTCCAGCACACATTCCCTAGTGAGCCCATCCCCGAAGGTCCTCCGCCATAGCCTGTTGGATTCTCAATAGTTGTTTCTGAATGTAACTTGGTGAAAAACCCCAAGGAGTGGGGGGTTAACACTAGTGCTACTCGACACATTTGCTCTAACAAATGGATGTTTTCAACTTGCAAGAAGGTAGAGAATTTTGGAAAACTCTATGTGGGGGAACTCTTCTACCTCCAAGGTTGAAGAATGTGACAAGGGTAAACTAAAGATAACATTTGGCCAGGATCTCACCCTGAATGAAGTGCTTCATATCCCCAACATTCGCAAGAAGTTGGTATCCAGTTCTTTGCTTAGCAAGGATGGTTTTAAGGTAGTCTTTGTATTCGATAAATTTGTGCTTACAAAAAATAATATGTTTGTAGGAAAGAGATACTTGAATGATGGGTTTTTATGCTCAATGTAATGACTATTGTACAAAAGTCTATTATTAATAAGGATGAGAATAATTCTTCTTACTTGCTTAACTCTTCAAATACATGACATGCTAGGCTAGGAGATGTTAATTATAATACAATTAGAAGATTAAACAATTTGAATGATTTGCCTAAATGTACTATTGATACAAATCATAAGTGTGAGACTTGTGTGGAATCAAAGTTGGCAAGAACATCTTTCAAATCAATTGAAAGAAGTACCGAACATCTAGAATTAATTCACAGTGATGTCTATTACTTGAAATTTATGCAAAATATAGGTGGTAAAAGTATTTTTATTACGTTTATTGACGATTGCACAAGATACTATTATGTTTACTTTATTATCAGCCAAGATGAGGCAATTGATAGGTTCAAGTATTATAAAAATGAAGTTGAGAATCAACTTAGCAAAATAATTATGGTATTGAGAAGGGATAGAGGAGGTGAATATGAATCTCCTTTTGTGGAGTTTTATTCATCACATGGAATCATTCACCAAACTACTGACCCCTATTCACCACAATCAAATGGCGTAACTAAACGCAAAAATCGAACATTGAAAGAAATGATGAATACTATACCTTCAAGTTGTGAGGGAAAGCTTTATTATCTGCTAATTATATTTTTAACAAAGTAACTCATAAGAAAAAAGATAATACACCTTATGAATTATGGAAAAGTCGAAAACTTTCATATAAATACTTAAAAGTGTGACGTGTCTAGCAAAAGGGCAAGTTCCTAAAACTAAAAAGGTTAACATAGGATCTAAACCCATTGATTGTGTATTCATTGGTTATACCCATAACAATAGTGCATATCAATTTTTGTTCATAAATCTGAGATTTTTGATGTGCACATTAATACAAATATTGAATCAAGGAATGCTTTATTCTTTGACAATAACTTTTCATTTAATATGTCTTATAAATCAAGCTTATTAAAGAGACCAATTAATGCTACGAGTAGTAATGGTCAAGTCAATACAAACAAGGAGTTCATAGAAGATGAACCAAGACGTAACAAAAGGACAAAGATGTCAATGTCATTTGGTCATGATTTTCTAACTTATCTATTAGATAATGATTCTCAAAGTTTTAATGAAGCTATGTCCACCCCCCAAATGCACTACATTGGAAGGAAGCAGTTGATTTTGAAATTGAATCAATTATTGAGAAATCATGTGTGAGAGTTGGTGGATCTTCCACCACATAATAAACCTTTAGGTTGTAAATGGATGTTTAAAAACAAAAATGAAAACCAATGGATCCATTAACAAGTACAAATATAGATGATTAACCCTAATTAGTGTATAAATTAGAATAATTAAATAAGTCAAATTGGTAAGATAAAATATCTAAAAACTATCAGTTAGGGTTTTATGTGTGTTATGTTTAAAATTTTTAAGTATTAATGCTGAATTACCGAAAAATACAAGGAACAATGCGTCAAAGCTTGAAACAACAAAAGGCTAAAGTGTAATTTACCCAAAGCAAGAGTTAGCATCCAACAAGTTGATGATCCAGCAAGGCTCCACCGTCCGGACGGTCCCCTTTGGCGGCTGAAGATCACCTTGCCACCTCCTGCTTCCTCTCCTCTATAAATATGCATGCAAGGCTTCATTCAAAAGATGGCCGAACCAGAGAGAGTTCCAAAGAGGAAAAGAAGAAAAGAAAAAGAGAAAAAGAAAGAGAGAAAGAAGAAGTTAGATACAAATCTAGTCCGTCATACACTTCAGTCAAAACTCTGTATTTTTACATTTCTGTTGTATCTTTCTATTCGGATAGTTGAACTGCTACCACCCTTTTGTCTTAACTAATAATAAAGGTGGTTGTGTTTTAGTTGTTCCTTGTGAAAGAAGTTTTAGAGTCTGTATTTCAATTTTAGTTGTAATGAAAACTACCTGCACTCCTTACTTGTCTATTGCAATGGGGTGTGAGTAGTTACTTATATCCTCTAGTGAGAGGTAAACATATGTACAATATAGGTTAACTCCTGGAAATGCTGATGTTTTATTCATATATTTATCTATATATGTATTATACGCTTCATGCATGATATAGTGACATACGTAATTTCGGTGCTGTGCCTGAAATTATGTCATCAGTGTATCATCAATCTGCTAGTTAAATATCTACGGTGTTCATATCGGTATGGTCAGTCCTCCACCGGAACGTTGAGGATGTTCTACTGATGCATGGTACAAAACCTAAATGATCCTCATGAATGGCTTGTCCTTTTGGATTATCATGGTTGTTTAACTACTATATATAACTATCAGATTAATGACCTAAGTGATTCTCATAAATGGCTTGTCCTTCTGGATTACTAATATCGTTTAACTGGTATAAATGGTAATATTCCCAGTCGAAAATCTACGACATTCCTATCGGTATGGTTTATCCTCCACCAGAACGCTAAGGATGTTTAACTGATATATATATATATATATATATATATATATATATATATATATATATATATATATATATATATCATAGACGGAGTCAAGTGAATAATTCAAGTCTTCCTCATGAATGGCTTGCCCTTCTGATTCGTTCGAGTTAGTCAAATGACACATCTATAACCAACTAACCTAAGAAGTTCTTGTGTTATGACTTAATACAACCAGTTAACCTAAGTAGTGGCCGTGTTAAGGTTTATTATGTATGCACCTACTATTATGGAGTCAATTGAATAATTCAAGTATTCCTCATGAATGACTTGTCCTTCTGGTGTGCTTGGTTTAATCAATTGTCATGGATACCACTAGCTAACCTAAGAAGTTGTTGTGTGATGGTTTATATACATCAGATATACCAGTTGACTTGCCAATAAGATGGAAGTTAATTGCTGTAAGGTAGTATTTCTAGTACTTGACCTATATAATGCATATGAGATCCTTGAACTGAAGGATACTTTTAATATTATTGTCTCAATTTATCTGCAACATAAATTTTTAATTAAACTAGTTATCAATCTAAGCTCACATCACAAGCTATCACATGTTGTCCTATCTAAAATAACAACTTCACTATTTTTATTTTATTCCCTAATTACACACACACTTCATGGGATCAATACTTGGACTCAAAATCGAGAAAACTACAATTCGACTAGTTATACTTGGGTGTATAATATTAATCCAATCCCGAAAAAGTGCGAATTAAGTTTTTGGCATCGTTGTCGGGGAGTTATGGTAATTTGAAATTAAATAAAATACAAAAGTTGTTTATTTGTATTATATGTATAAAAAGTGTGTTTTCTTTAACAGTTTATGTCTGTAAATTCATCCATAGGATCTATAAATCAGTCATCTCCTTCGTCTTCGTCATCTTCATCTACACAATAATCATTTGAATTAAGTATGGCTAGAAACGTACCGAGAGAATAACAACCTAGAGAACATGAAGTAGTTCAAAATATTCGACCATTAAGAGAATATGTACATCCTACACGAACTAATGTCCCGTCATGTTTTTCTTTTCCAATAGATGCTCCAAATCTAAATATTAAGCCAGGAACAATACAATTGTTACCACAGTTCCATGGTTTGTAAACTAAAAATCCTTATGTACATATGAAAGAATTTGACGAAGTTTGTGGAACATTGCAGGATAATTCTAAAATGGTTAGATTAAAAATTTTTCCTTTTTCTTTGAAAGATAAAGTGAAACAGTGACTTAACTCTTTAAGGGCTAATTCTATCACAAACTGGCAAGCTTTACAAGCTGAGTTCTTTAAAACATTTTTTCCTGTGCATCGTACTAATACATTAAGATGTCAAATAATGAATTTTTTTGTAAAAGAAGGTGAAACTTTTTATCAATGTTGGGAAAGATTTAAAGGTCTTCTCCAAGCTTGTCCACATCATGCATTCAAAAACTGGACGTTAGTTGATTTTTTTTTTATGATGCTCTTCCTTTTGCAATGCATCAATTTGTTGAAATGATAGCGTAGGGGAAATTTATGAGTAAAAATCCGGAAGAAGTATTCCAATATTTTGACACTATTTCTGAAAGTTCCCAAATGTGGGACTCATCTTCTTCAAATATAGTGAAAACTAAGCCATCTGCATTCGAAAGAAGAAAATATGTGTTAAAAGAAGATGATGATTTAAGAGCTAAAATGACTAATATATCTTGAAAACTGGAACTCTTAGAAATGAAAAAAAAATAAAACAAGTGTCTGTTGTGTCAACTACTGATGAAATATGTGAAATTTGTGCGTTGTCAGAACATCCTACAACAGAATGTCCAACTATACCTGCATTCAAAGAAGTGTTAATTGAACAATCTAATGTTGTTCCAACTTATAATAAGCCTTATTGAATCCACATTCTGAAAGTTACAACCCATGATGGAGGGATCATCCGAATTTTAGTTGAATAAATACACAACCTACGAATCAAACACAAGGTCCACCACAACCACAAAATCAACAACTGTGAAGACCCTGGTCCATTACCGGACCCTTGTCTTCCAAGAGCATTCCTCCCATTACCGGGATATCCCGCTCTCTACCAAAGGATTTCGGCTGACCTGCGGGGCAACCCCCCACAGTAGCCTTTACCTCTGTCCCACATCGGGGAAAGAGTCGTCTCCCCACCCCCATATAAGCCGAAGCACCATATGAGAGCAGTATCCAAGTAGCACACTGTGGTACTTGGGTACTGCTCTCATATGGTGCTTCGGCTTATATGGGGGTGGGGAGACGACTCTTTCCCCGATGTGGGACAGAGGTAAAGGCTACTGTGGGGGGTTGCCCCGCAGGTCAGCCGAAATCCTTTGGTGGAGGGCGGGATATCCCGGTAATGGGAGGATTGCCCTTGGAAGACAGGGGTCCGGTAATGGACCAGGGTCTTCACATAAAAGGCGCCTTTTATGTGAAGACCCTGGTCCATTACCGGACCCCTGTCTTCCAAGAGCATTCCTCCCATTACCGGGATATCCCGCTCTCCACCAAAGGATTTCGGCTGACCTGCGGGGCAACCCCCCACAGTAGCCTTTACCTCTGTCCACATCGGGGAAAGAGTCGTCTCCCCACCCCCATATAAGCCGAAGCACCATATGAGAGCAGTACCCAAGTACCACAGGCGCCTTTTATGTGAAGACCCTGGTCCATTATCGGACCCCTGTCTTCCAAGAGCATTCCTCCCATTACCGGGATATCCCGCTCTCCACCAAAGGATTTCGGCTGACCTGCGGGGCAACCCCCCACAGTAGCCTTTACCTCTGTCCCACATCGGGGAAAGAGTCGTCTCCCCACCCCCATATAAGCCGAAGCACCATATGAGAGCAGTACCCAAGTAGCACACTGTGGTACTTGGGTACTGCTCTCATATGGTGCTTCGGCTTATATGGGGGTGGGGAGACGACTCTTTCCCCGATGTGGGACAGAGGTAAAGGCTACTGTGGGGGTTTGCCCCGCAGGTCAGCCGAAATCCTTTGGTGGAGAGCGGGATATCCCGGTAATGGGAGGAATGCTCTTGGAGGGAGGTATATCCCCGGTAATGGGGAGGTAGATCCCTCACATAAAAGGCGCCTTTTATGTGAAGACCCTGGTCCATTACCGGACCCCTGTCTTCCAAGAGCATTCCTCCCATTACCGGGATATCCCGCTCTCCACCAAAGGATTTCGGCTGACCTGCGGGGCAACCCCCCACAGTAGCCTTTACCTCTGTCCCACATCGGGGAAAGAGTCGTCTCCCCACCCCCATATAAGCCGAAGCACCATATGAGAGCAGTACCCAAGTAGCACACTGTGGTACTTGGGTACTGCTCTCATATGGTGCTTCGGCTTATATGGGGGTGGGGAGACAACTCTTTCCCCGATGTGGGACAGAGGTAAAGGCTACTGTGGGGGGTTGCCCCGTAGGTCAGCCGAAATCCTTTGGTGGAGAGCGGGATATCCCGGTAATGGGAGGAATGCTCTTGGAAGACAGGGGTCCGGTAATGGACCAGGGTCTTCACAACAACACTATTCATCATATCAACCCCCACAAAGAAGAACTCTAGACGATACTATGAATCAATTTATTCAAAGCCAAATGCATTTTAATACTCAAACAACTCAAGCTTTTAATGATTTTAAAACCCAAACTTCTCAGAGTATTGAAGATATCAACAGTTATCTAGCAAAGTTGACTCAGTCTCTTAGTATACCAGAGAAGGGAAAATTTCTATTTCAACCTAAACCTCCACAAAGTCATAGTCAAGCTAATGTTTTATCCTCTAAACCTTCTCCAAGTCAAGTACAAGCAATCACAACATTAAGAAATGGTAAAATCATCGATAAAATGATTAAACCTAAATCACCAAGAAAATACAAAAATTGAAAAACAACCATGTCTTATTCCATTACCTTTTTCTCAAAGAGTCAAGAAACCTACATCTGAAAATATCAATCTAAAATTTTCAAGCTATTTAAACAAGTCAAGATTAACATTCCTTTAATAGATGTCATTAAACGAGTTCTAGCTTCTGCTAAGTTTTTAAAAGATCTTTGCACAATAAAAAGAAAAAAAAATGTACCAAAGAAAGCATTCCTAACTGAACAAGTCAGTACTATAATACAATATAATACTATTCTTAAGTACAAAGATCCAGGAAGTCCAACAGTCTCATGCATCATTGGAAATTTCCGAATTGAAGAAACTCTGCTAGATCTTGGAACTAGCTGTAATTTAATGTCATATTCAATGAATACACAATTAGGATTAAGTGAAATAAAACCCACTAGTGTTACACTACAATTAGCAGACCGATCAATAAAAACTCCACGAGGGATTGTGGAATATGTTATCATCCAAGTTGATCAATTCTATTTCCTAGCAGATTTTATCGTAATAGATACACAACCAATTTTTCATGCATCTGCATACATACCTATTATTATAGGTCGACCATTCCTAGATACATCAAATGCGTTAATTAATTGTAGAAATTGAATCATGAAACTCTTATTTGGAAACATGACCTTGGAATTAAATGTTTTTAACAGTTCAAAACAACCTAGAGAAGAAGATAAAGTGCATGAAATAAATTGTGTTGAGTCATTAACACAAAGTTTTTTTGAAGAATTTTTTCTAGAGAAAGAATTATATACATTAGAATTTATATCTGATAATGAATCTGAAAATATCGAAAAACCAGAATGTGAAAGTCTGTTACCTAAAACTGTAGAATCCAATGTAAAAATCTTTAAATCAGATTTAAAATCACTTCCAACCAATTTGAAATATGTTTTCTTAGAAAAAGATGAAGTTCATCATATAATCATATCATCGAATTTATCTGAAAGTCAAGAAAAAGAATTAACAAGAATATTGAAAAATCATCAAAGTGTTCTTGGATGGACAATAACTAATATAAAAGGTATAAGCCCACTTCTGTGTACTCATTGTATATATTTAGAAGAAAATGCGAAAACATCTCGTCAAATGCAAAGAAGATTAAACCTACACCTGAAAGAGGTAGTTCGCAATGAAGTACTTAAACTATTAGATGCAAATATTATCTATCCTATATCTGATAGTAAATGGGTTAGTCCTACACAAAGAGTTCCAAAAAAGTCTAGTGTTACTGTAATACAAAATAAAGAAAATGAATTAGTTCCAATGCGTACAGTCACAGGTTGGCGTGTATGTATTAACTGCCAAAAGCTAAATTCACTCAATAGAAAAGATCACTTTCCATTACCTTTCTTAGATCAAGTACTAGAAGAATAGCTGGTCATGCATTCTATTGTTTTTTAGATGGATATTTAGGTTATAATCAAATTGAAATTGCAATAAATGATCAAGAAAAAACTATATTTACATGTCCTTTTGGTACTTTTGCATATAAAAGGATGCCTTTTGGACTATGTAATGCTCTAGCTACCTTTCAACATTATATGTTAAGTATATTCAGTGATATGGTAGAATGGTATCTAGAATTTATGAACGATTTTTCAGTAAATGGGGATTCATTTCATATATGTTTGGAAAATCTTAGAAAAGTGCTCATTCGATGTGAAGAAACAAAACTTGTCCTAAATTGGGAGAAATATCATCTTATGGTTACACAAGGTATTGTTTTAGGTCATGTAGTGTCAAAAAAAGGAATCAAAGTTGATAAATCAAAAATTGATCTGATAGCTAATTTGCCTTCACCAAAAACAGTAAAAGATATTCGCTTGTTTTTAGGTCATGCAAGATTTTACAAAAGATTCATAAAAAATTTTAGTTTAATATCTAAGCCTATATGTAATATTTTATGTCACGATACATTATTTGAATGGAATAATACATACCAATTACCATTTGATAAATTAAAAAAATGCTTATTTCTGCACCTATTATGCAACCTCCTGGCTGGTTGTTACCTTTTGAAGTAATGTGTGATGCAAGCGATTATGCAGTAGGAGTTGTATTAGTTCAAAGAAAAGATAAAAAAACCTTACATTATTTACTATGCAAGTAAAACTTTGAATGATGCACAAATGAATTATTCAACTATAGAAAAAGAACTACTTGCCGTTGTATTTGCATTAGATAAATTCCGTTCATATCTGGTTGGGTCGTCAATTGTTGTATTTACAGTTCTTGCAGCTTTAAAATACTTACTTACCAAGAAAGATGCTAAACCATGTCTTCTACGTTGGATATTATTGCTACAAGAATTTGATTTAATCATTAAAGATAAGAAAGGAGTAGAGAATGTGGTAGCAGATCACTTGTCAAGGCTAAATTATGAAATAAAGAAAGAATCAACTCCGATTAAAGAAATCTTTCCAGATGAACAACTGTTAGCAGTAACAGTGTACCATGGTGTGCGGATATAGCTAATTATTTAGCCACCAGTATTATTCCTTCTAATTATATTTGGTCTGATAGAAATAAGTTTCTAAGTGAAGTACACAACTTTTTCTGGGAAGATCCTTATATGTTTAAATATTGTAAAGATCAAATCATAAGATGTTGTGTACCTAATCATGAAATAAGTCAGGTAATTCAATTTTGTCACTCTGAAGCTTGTGGAGGTCATTTTGATTCAAAGAAAACTGCTGCTAAAATTTTGCAGTGTGGATTTTATTGGCCAACTCTTTTTAAAGATGTTCATATCTTTTTTTAAATTGTGACAGATGTCAAAGAATGAGAATATTTCAAAAAGAAATATGATGCATTTGAACCCGATTTTAATAATTAAAATTTTTGATTGTTGGGGCATCGATTTTATGGGTCCATTTCCCCAATCTTTTGGATATCTGTATATTTTAGATGCAGTCAACTATGTCTCTAAATGGGTAGATGCAATTTTGTGTCAAAATAATGATCACAGAACAGTGATCAAGTTTTTGAAAGAAAATATTTTGTTCAAATTTGGAATTCCTTGGACCATTATGAGTGATGGTGGATTACATTTTTTTAATAAAATTTTTTGAAAATCTTAAGAAAAAATACTCGATTTTACATAAAATATCCACTCCGTATCATCCACAGGCAACTAGACAAGCTGAATTAGCTAATAGGGAGATAAAATATATTTTAAAAAAAAATAGTAAATCCAGATCATAAAGATTGGTCCTTAAGATTGACTAATGCGCTTTGTGCTTATCGTACTGCATAAAAACTATTTTAGGAATGTCTCCTTATCGATTAGTATATGAAAAACCATGTCATTTGCCTACAGAATTAGAAGATCGAGTATATTGGTGTTGTCCAAATTTGATATTGATAATTTACGTGCAAATATACACAATCAACAAGTAATAAAATGATAAGTAGAGTATCATTCCCACAGAGAATTATTACTAATAATATCTAAGTACTAACTTTGTATCAATTCAGTTTTATTTAAACAATTGGAATTAGACTATGGAATTATTAATTTAAATTTAAAATTTAAACTTAATAATTAAAGGTTGAATTTTCGTATAAATTTTTCAGCTCTCTTTCCAGTTAATTGATCAAAATAAGTTGTTAACTGAGAACTCAAAGTTATTTATCAAAAATTTTCCGATAGTTAGATAAAATTATCTATCCCAATTAAATTACTATATTCCTATGCAAAATAAGTTAGAATAGAGTCACTAAGTTCAAACTCTCATAAAAGTTACACACATCATATAGGTATATTCCTATCCTATACACAAACCCATCAATTCAATCCTAAGAAGAATTAACCTGTAACGCCCCAAAAATCAGAGGTCCGTAATTTAACAAAATTCGGGCAGAGTCTCCTTTGTATGGGGAGCTCTACCCAAAACAGAACCTATGCAATTACACTATATTGACCACACTGAGTCCATTTATAAGTAAACATTGACCACACCGGGTCCATTTATCCATACTCATATAACCACATGCAATTTTTCTTTTACATTAAAACAATCTATATGAGTTCAATTTGCAACACCCCAAAATCCCCCTTGGACGACATTACTGTCTAAAATCATTCACCTCATGAGAGCAACTAAATGGACTTCATAACAAAAGAGAATTTCATTCATCATCCACAATATATACAACATCACCCAAAATGATATGCCCAACTATGACAATTACATCCAAAAAGTAGTCAACTATTATTTTGCAACAGAATAACAAAAATATTAGACTTCACATTGTCTCAAAATGAATTTCCTAGACTAGAACATAAGGGAATATAGCTCTAAACGTCCACCTCGGGATTCACGTTCCCATCTATTGGGGCTTCCGAATGTGCAAGCTCATCATCTCCGAGCTCCTCCTCTAGACCATAATCTGAAAAAGATATTGTTTGTAAAGGGGTGAGCACTAAGCTCTGTAGGAAAATCCTCCCAAAGTCGAACAAAGTTTCGAAAGCATATAAAAAAGTCGGCCTCATTTTACAAATATCATATATAGCTTTTGAAGGAAAACAAAGAAATTTCAATGGATCTCAAGTTTACACAATAGCAATAATTAAATGAAAAGTAAAACCAATTCCCAAAAATAACAATTCCAATGAGTTACCATTTTCAAAATAATTTCCAAGATAATCATATCCAAAAGATAACGCAATAAACAATAACCACAATGTATCTCAAGTTTGATGTAAGATAATCGCATGAATAAACACATAGAGAATATCCTGGCCCACACACACACAAATCCTCGCAAGGATATCAAACTTCGGGAACGACGCATACCGATGCATTGTCCCATACTAATGCACTGGCAATAACGAATCCGACCCAGACATAGTATACCAATCCTCTGACACGGCACCCATGAGCTAATAGTGGTTTGGTCCTTGCAAGGCACCAACCCCACTACGAGTGGTAGGAAAAGTTCAAACCCACACGGAGTAAGAACCACACACATCTATCCACTCTACGATACCCGGTCAATGGCCACCCATGGTCATCCAAACACCTCCATGAGATACAATCACCAACAATTTCTCAAATCACAAATACATTCAAAAATCTCCAATTTTTACAATTTGTAATACAATAGAACAATTTAAGAAAATAAGCAAGAGATCCTCATAAATACCATTTTGTGGTTCAATATAAAGCACTAAAATTTTGAAATCAAAAACAAAGAAAAAATCAAGAGAAAAATCTCTATTTCTTAAAAGAAACAAGGGTTTTGAGGTTACAAGGATTTCATGGCTATCAAACCATAACTTCATTCAAAACATGATAATATTTGCAAGAGTATCAAGAAATAATAATTTTATAACATACATCTAAGATTTAGAAGCAAAATATACATAGATATAAATCCTAGGGTCAATGGACAAGAATAGGAAGAAACCCCTACCTAGAATCAAGAATTCCAAGCAAAACCCAAGCATTAGAGCCTTTCTTCTTCCCTTTTCTTTTTCCCTTTTTCTTCTCCTAGGGTTATAAGAGGTTTGGGGTGAGAGATGTGAGAAAAAATGGAAGAAAAAGGGCTGAAATATGTGTTTTAAATACAGCAGTCCCTGAAAGTTACTAATCACAGGCTGATTTTTAGGTTTTCTCCAAAATTATAGTTTTGCCACTAAAAATCTCTAATTTGATCTATATGACTACCCTAAGGTTTTTCGACGTTCTGGATTCTTTTTTAATGTTATTTTAACCTACAAATATTTATTTTTATGATTTATCTCAAAACTAAAGTAAATTTACACTCGAAACACTAAAACTACTATTTTATTCCTCAAAACCGCTACATGTGCTAAATGACTATTCCAAGTTTTTCAGATCTCCCAGGTTTAATGATAATATTATTTTGACCTAAAAAAATTAATATTTTTACTTAGTTACCCTTATCAACCTTAAACAGCTTCAAAAATTAAATTTCACAATCAATTTGTCTCCCTACTATTTATTCCTACTATTACAATCTATAGGGTTCATGCATATCTCATCACCTATATTAGCATTTCAAAAATAATTACTTGCTATATAAAGATAAGAGTGTGGGGGTTTACATAACCAGACGCATGTCATTATATTTAGATCTAAACCTAGAATTCATTTTCTAATTTCATCTAGGTTATCAAATTAATTGCTAGTCACACAATCATATATTAAGCACAAAATATGACAAACAGCTCAAGTATGATCAATAAAACTAGAAACAAGAGTAGATCAATTTAACTAGACATTAGGTTCCGTTGCAATCTTAATAAAGATTTAGTTCATAATGTAATTGAAAGACATCATTCTAAAATTAAACAACATCTTAGAAAATCAAGAAGTACAAGTAAGAGAAAAGAATGAAAACTTAGTTGCAATCTTCACTTTCTCTCTAGTCTTCGATTCTGATTTTCGTTGTGTCACTTCCTTTGATCATTGTCTTCAACTTTTCTAACAATCCCTTGGTTTTTTTTCTCTCTTTGTAGCCCCCAAAATCAATATATCTTTTTCCCCACTCAAACCCTAGCTTTTATGTCGCTTTAGAGTCCAATTTTGGGTCATAAACAAGTCAAAATTCGCATCACGGATCAACACAAGCGCAGTTGTGCCAAAAATGACGCAGGGGCGCTGAAGTACTACCCTTGATGGCGCAGGGGCGTTGACTTGATCCAAAATGTGTACACCCATGTGTAGGCGGTCAAGTTGTAATAATAATTCGGTTAAGTCCAGAGTCGAATCCACAGGGAACTATGATTGATGTTTTGAAGTAAGAAATAATAGAGACCAAGTAACTGGAAATTTTGAGAGTTTGGAGTAGTGGGATTTCTTGAATAGAATAGAAGATTCTTTTCAAGAGTTTTCTAGACAAAATATAAGATAAATTCAAATGTAAAATAGTCACCATTTAGCTTGAGGATCAGAACATGTGGTTGATCATCTAGTTTATTATACTTGTGTTTTGTAACTCAATTAACTCCTGTGTCAATAACAAGTTAATTAGAAGATAAAGATGGACAATGAGAATTAAGCACATGATTCCGAAGCCTTTCTAGAAGTGAACAAGAATTGCCTGTGCCGAGATTCAACTCGTCTACAAACAAGCAAGTGTTTCTACAAGGCATACAACCATGACATTACTGTTCCATTCTTTAGATAAAGAATGATAATAGTGAAGATTGAAATGTATCATGCAGATATAGCCTAGGTACTTGCCTTGAACCAATAGGTTTTTCTATGCAAGAGTCATCCATGACATAGAAGGAACCCATGATTACACAAAGTACTTTAGCTTTGTTAGATGCATTCAATCATTCAATCAACAAGTAAAATATAAATCATTAAAGCATAAATGGTTTACACAAATATAACTTTCGGGTAATTAATACATGTTCATCACCTCTTACTAAAGAGTGAATGAGGAACTACTCACTCTTCATGGCTTGAGTAAAACTAGAAAAGTGAGTGATACTCATCCCTCTAAGTAGAGAACTAACAAGGTAGAGTGCAATAAATGGAGAGCCGATGTTCACCAAAGAATAAGAGAATCACATTCCACCCTTCATGGCTTTGGTAAAGCTCTAGAAAAGTGGAAGAGTTTCACTCCTCTATGGAAGAAGAAAGCTCAAGCAATGGAAGTGAAAGAAATAAAGAAAGTAGAAGAAAGCTAGTTACTTTTGGAGGGTTTTCACCACAACCAAAAGATGTGCTATCTCTGTTGATACTTGTAAATAAAAGCAAGTACAACTACAAGGGGAGTCAAAGCCTCCATCATGGTTGTCACAACATGAATGTAAAAACTTAGCACAAGTAAATAAAATACTTCAACTACAAGGAGAGTCTAAACCTCCATCATGGTTGATACAAATGCAAAATGAAAACATAAATGTACAAGGACTAGCTCTCTACTCTTCAAGAAAAAAAAGTGTGTCGTGAAGCTCCCTTAATGGGAGTATTTATAAGCAGGGAAGGAAAGGGGGGAGGGGTGAAGGAATAGTGTTTACTGTCCAAGTCCAAGTGAAAAGCCAACAACTCTACAGCCAGTCAGTGGGACGTTTGAACGTGATCTGTTGTTCGAATGTTATGTCTATTTTTGCTTTTGGGGCATTCGAACTTGGAGTGGCATTCGAACGTTTTCTCTATCTTTGCTTTAAGGGCGTTCGAATGCCAGATGGGGTCTGAACTCCCTACTCAAGTGGCCTGTGGTCTCTGTGATGGTTACTTTTATACGTCTTGACCAACTTTGACCCTACACTCAGCAACTTGGCCCTCAGTAACTTAAGACAACGTTCGAATGTGGAGTGGCATTCAAACGTTGTACTTAAGTACTTACGTGGTTCTTCTCTCTTTGCTGCAACACTCCAGTAGGTCTCAGTAGTCTAGTCTTCTCAGGTTTTTAGAGCACGTTCGAATGTGAGCGGGCATTCGAACGTGGTACTCAAGTACCTCAGTATTTTCCCTTTTTGACTGCAACACATCATGTCTCAGCAACCTGGTCCTCAATCACTTCGGGGGAATGTTCAAACATTGATCCACGTTCGATCGTTCTTGCTTTGTGCCAAGCTTTCCCAATTTTGCCCCTTAATCCACTGGTGTTACATCCAAGTGTGATATTTGTTGTCCTTAAGCTCTGGTTCACTTTAGGTCCTGAAATGTCTTTACTTAAACTCCATAAAAGTATAATTAGTCCCAAAAAAGCATGATAAAATGCTAACTTTAAGCACTAATCACACCCCCAACCTAAATATTGCTAGTCTCTAGTAATACAACAACATTGTAATGTAAATCTATTTCTAATGCTTTTTTCGTAGGTCATCCGGTTGCATTTAGCATATGCAACAAGCCATTGAACCGCTAGATTTACCCTAATGGATGAGTGTTATCTCGTGAGGGTTTTCATTGAAGCTACCCACAAATTTTGGCTGAATGAATATGTATTTGAGGTTGCTAGTTGAAATAAGTTAGTATTGTGGTCGTTGAGACACCCAACCCTCAATTTTGACTTACATCCCGCATGCTCCTCTTTCATAAGTATTTATTCTAAGCAAAAATTAGCATCTGTCACATTGGCATTTGAGATTCCTTAAGTAGTTGGAATGATCATTCTAGAAACAAGAATTGCTATATAACAAATATTCCACTTTACCATCTTCCATGGATAACTTTGATTTCACAAACCTCTTTAGAGTGCTCTCAGCAAAAATTCGCTTCGATTATAGTGACTTATTTCTCACAGGGCATGTAATTAGAAGATGGGCACATTTCTTTCTTTCTTTTCGGCCTTTTTTCCATGAACTTGTATTTCTTTCGTTCTCTTTTCTCATTTATCACTTTCTTGGCAATTCCCTGTTTATCTTGTCTCTTTTCCTTTTCGGTTGTTTCCATCGACTTTTCTTTCATTGAACAGTAGCCACCATTGTCTTTTCTCTTTCTCTTACTTTTTTGTATCATACTGATTTACAAGAGGGTGTAAGAAAATCATATAACAAGGTATGTCAAGTATTTTTCTTGTGGCTTGGTTATCGTATGGGTTTTTCGAAAAAAGAACTTATTCATTGAAGGCTCAAGCATGGTTGACTATGGATATACTTTGTGAAAGAAATGTCTAAGGCTCAAAGTTAAATTAAAGATGGCCTAAGATCCTTTCTCAAGTATGTGCACATGTATGTGTCGTATGCAAAAGTTCCTTGTGGGATATATAAATAGATCACTTTAGTTGCTTCAATCAAAGCAAGGTTAATGAGATTATTGAAAAAATGAAAGTGAAAGAGCTTACTTTGAGTAATTGAGGATATCCTCTCAAAAAAAAAAAACATTGCAAAGCTCAAAACTTACCATGGTATTCTCTGTCATCTCCACTTGTTATGTCGGGTGTTTCGAGGAATGTTGGTTATATAACGATTCCATTTTAGAGTCTGATCATCTTGTACCTTAAGAATGACAAATACTAATGTGCATTCGACAATTTAAGCATAGAGATAATACCATTTTTCCAAGAAATGTGGTTTCAAGTCTTGGTTGCTAAGTTGAGGTGTCAAACCGATCATATGCTTTTGTCATTTTAACAAGCAACCTTTGAATGCACATTTGTTTCATTTATTATCAAGAATTGTCATAGTGCTAATTCTACATATGCATTTAAACAAATAAAATAAACTAAATCATTCATTCCATAGAATATGATGTTTACAGTAATACCCATGATTCAACCCATCCATACAAAAAGTGATCAAAACATAAATTTCAACTATCCACAAACATCTATAACACAACCACCCACTGGAATAGAAATAGATATCCACAACATCTACAAATATCCCCTAAGAACACCCAAAGAATAAATTCATCAACCAAAGAAGAAACAGTCAAACATTCCACCACCAAGAATAGAAGTAAATATCCTTTCAATCTCCATCATCTCCACCAACTCCACTAACTCCCTCTCCTGCAGGTCCACCAGCTCTACCAGTTGCACCTCTCAAGAGACTAAGGATCTCATCCTACTTTGCTTCAATGCTAAGCATGATGTCTCGTAAAGAATGCAGGGTGGTCGTGCTAGGGCCTGCCTCTTGCTGCTCTCTCTTTGTCTCCATCTCTCTCTCTTCTTCAGTATCAAGCTCCTCTTGCACTTCATCGACTCCTTGGTGCTTGTCTTTGTCCGTTGTAATATCCTAACCATCATACATCATCCCTTAATGTATGTATGGTGTGTGTGAAGGGGAGTATCACTCTCCGTTGGAATGATGTCAAAAGAAAGGGCAGCTGAATGGTAGATGAATGAAATGTCAAATGTGTGTGTGTGTGAACAAAAATGCTCCTCAAGCGCAGAGAGACTTTTGCTTGTCGTGTTTTACTTGAAATTGTATTCCAAGGTCGTCTCCTTAAGGAAGGAGGTGAATCATTTTGAAGGTGATTCTGGTGAAAAACAAAGTGTAAAATTTTTTGTTGTTGAAGTTTGGTTTGTGATTTTGTTTTAACAAAATTGGAATGGGAAAAATGTTGGCCAATCCAAAGGGTTCACTCCCATGGGAATACCAAGTCAACTTGAATCCTTACTCCAATAGAGCACAGATGTATGATTGATTCGTAGGAAGCTAGGGACGAGATGGTAGTGAGGATCCTAGCATAACCCGTGATAAGTCTACGGGATATCAAAGACTCACAATCCCGTCCACCCTCTACCCAGTCAAACCGAACCATTATACTTTGAGAGGAGAAATAAAAATAAGTTGAAATGGCATACCCAAGAGAAGGTCTCCCTTGGATTAGCCAACTTAAAGGCTTAGCTACTCATGCTTAAGGTAAACACAACAATGTAATGAGAAGACATTATAAAGAAATAAAGACTAGAGCTAAGCATAAACGAAATGCAGAAATATAACTTCTGGATAATCACCTCTTACTAAAGCTTGAATGAGAAAATATTCACTCTTCATGGCTTTGGTAAAGCTAGAAAAGTGAGTGATGCTCATCCCTCCAAGTATAGGAGTTGCAAGGTCAAACATATTACACATGGAGCCAATCTTCGACAAAGAATGAGTGAATCACGTTCCACCCTTCACGGCTTTGGTAAAGCTCTAGAAAAGTGGAAGAGTTTCACTCCTTTAAGGGAAGAAGGAATCTAAAGACAATGGAAATAAATGAAAGAAATACATTAAAAGAAATCAATAATACAATAAAAGAAAATAATAAATTAAAAGAAAGCAATAATACAAGAAAAGAAAACAATAATAAGAAAGCAATAATAACTTTTGGAGGGTTATCCACTATCAAAAGGTGCTCTTTTCAAGAAAGCAATGATACAAGAAAGCCATAATGTCTTTTGGAGGGTTTTCCGCTACCAAAAGGTGCTCTTTTCAAGAAAGTAATGATACAAGAAAACAATAAGGACTTTTGAAGGGTTTTCCACTACCAAAAGATGCTCTTTACAAGAAAGAAAATAACAATGACTTTTGAAGGGTTTTTCAGTACCAAAAGATACTCTCTACAAGAAAGATGCTACAAGAGAAAAAGATGATCTTTACAAGACCCAAGGGGTGTTATTTATAGGCAAAAAGGGAGAGCTAAAATTACACTTTGATCCCCCTCCCCTTTTGAGCTTTTGATAATTGGCACCCTATAGTTTGTAGCTTTAATAATTGGCACCCTATAGTTTGTAACTTTCATAATTAGCTCCTCGGTATTTTGTAGCTTTCACGCAATTGGCTCTCCAGTAGTTGGTAGCTTTGGCGCACAGAACCCTGAAAAAAACAACAATCAACGCATTATCCCTAATTCACACACTAACCCTAATTTGACTAGTTTAACTTTATTTAACTAACACAATTAACCTATTAACTTAATTAAATTATGCCTTAATTAGGGTTAATCACACCCCCCCAACCTAAACATTACTAGTCCCTAGTAATAAATAACAAAATAAAATCACTTTCGTAGATAACATGATTGCATTTAGCATATGCAACAAGCCATTAAATCCCTAGGTGATCCCTTGTAGACGAGTTTTGTCTCGTGAATGTTTCCAGTGAGCTACCTACAAACTTCAGTCGAACAGATGTGTATGTGGGTTAATGTAAATTAGCATCATGGTCGTTAGGACGCCCAACCCTCAATTTCGACTTACATCTTGTAAGCTCCTCTTTTATAGGTATTTATTTTATGCAAAAATTAGCATTAGTCACATTGGCATTTGGAATTCCCTGTATAGTAGAAATGATCTTTCTAGAAACAAGAAATGTTACATAACAAACATTCCAATTTACCACCCTTCATGGATAGCTTTGATTTGACAAACCTCTCTTAGAAATGCCCTCAGCAAAAATTCCTTTGATTATAGTGACTTTTCTCTCAAAGGGCATGTGATTAGAGGATGGCCAATCAAAAAATCACATGCATCGTTAGAAAGGGAGTGAAAGTCTTAAGAAAGTAGACTAATCATGTTCTTGGCATAATCTCATCGAAGAATATCAATGCAATTAAAGAAATACTATTTAACATACCCTAGTTTTAATTAAAGAATATCAATGCAATACACACATGCATCAGACTTGAGATCAATTAGGACTTTCATTATGTTGTAATGTAGCCAGAGGTCAGTGGCTAATGAAATGATGTCAATGGTATTCAAAAGTTATCCCCTTTTTAATGTAGTGTAGCACACCTCTTTCTTGCTTTTCAATCTTTTTGCCTAGAAATGATATTTCTTTCTTTCGTTTTTCTCATTTTTCACTTTCTTGGCAATTTCCTATTTTTTTTGTTTCTTTTCTTTCTCGATTGTTTTTTTCATTGAACAGTAGCTACCATCGTCTTTTCAATTTCTCTTATTTTTCTGTATCATACTGATTTATGAGATGGTGCAAGAAAATTAGATAGCAAGGTATGTCAAGTATATTCTCCTATGGCTCGGTTATCATATGGGTTTCTTGAAAAAAAAAAAAATTTATTGAAGGCTCAAACATGGCTAACTAGGGATATAATTTCGTAGAAGCAATGACTAGGGATCAAAATCAAATCAAAGATGACCTAAAATCCTTTCTCAAGTATGTGCCCATGTATGTGCCGCATGCAAAGGTTCCCTGTGGGATGTGTCAATAGATCACTTTAGTTGCATTAATCAAAGCAAGTTTAATGAGATTATTCAAATATTGAAAGTGAAAGAGCTTACTTGATTAAATGTTGATTGTCTATTAGAAAGCATCGCAAGGCTCAAAACTTACCATGGTATTCTTCGTCATCTCCACTAGTTATGTCAGGTTTTCAAAGAATGTCGATTATATATCAATTCCATTTTGAGTCTGGTCATTCTGTATCTTAAGAACAACAAATACCAATGTACATTTGACATTTAAGCATAGAGAAATTACCATTTTTCAAGTAAATGAGGCTCTTTTTTTTTTAGTTTTTTAGTTTTTTTAGTTTTTTTTTGTTTTTACTGGCATTTGAACTCAAATAAAAACCAAATTTATTTATTTACACATTTATCTATGAAAATTGAAAAAAAGACTAAATGCACACATTGAACTTGGAAAACTATGGCGTCTCAGGATAAGTCCTTACCCATGCTACAGGTTGGCATTTTAGGACATTCCTTACTCGTCCCACATCTTTATTCCAACAAAAAGACTTTTTACATAAATAAATATTTACACAAAAAAATTCTGACCATTAACCTTCATCCCCAAAACATGTTTTTCCACAGCGTTGTCATTATTAGTCAAAATCTAATTGGAGTCATCACTTGTGTCTATGTCATTATTAGTGACTCTTCCAACTTCTTGTCGCACATAACGTGTAAGTACCGGACTGGTATAAGATGGCGTCTCAGTTTAATTGATCAGTTGCATGACCCGAAATTGTTTGAGAACACTAATTGTATTTTTTCATGTGAAAGATCCTGCCACAATGAAAACAAGCACCCAGTCGTCTGTCACGACGATGTTTAGCAAAAGTAGTTTTACCACACAATGGTTTTGCTTGTGCTTCTCGAATTTCAAATTTTCTCAAAACTCTTGCCTTTCTCATTATTACAGCATGCACATCGGGTGGAAAAGTTTGTAAAACTCCTAAAATGAACCAAAAAAAGTTTAATATCCATCCTTGCTAAACTAAAGACACCCTATCTGATTCTTTAACGTCTGTCACTCACAAAGACGATTGAAGTTACATTCGATATGATCATGAAATATAAGCAAAAATACTGTAAAAATACACAGTCCAACATAAAAATAAATAACTTTTTTTTTACGAAACTAGAACAAGTTGGATCTGTAGATCACACCCCCAACCTAAACTGAACATTGTCCCCAATGTTTCAAATTTACCAGTGTTTGGAGTTTGAAAATGAGGTTGTAGGGTAGAGATTTGTTCAGCTGCCGAAACCTACAAACAAAACACAACAATTAATCAACTCGAGGGAGATCTGGGTTATGCTGGAAACCCCTCACCCTAAGTGCGAGCAGAAGAAGAGCACCCATGTACAAATACAAACATATAAGGCAAATTACTAAACAAAAAACTAGGTCGTTGATGTATATGGTCATGGATTTGCAAGGGGGTGGGTTATTTTTTTACAGAGAACAGAGAGAACAACGAAGAAGAAGAAGAAGAAAAATAAAGAAGAAGAAGGAAAGACCAATTATAAAGGTAACCCAGTGGGTTGGTTTTTCTTTATCTGATCTATTTGAGTAACGGCAGGCGCGAGTGTTGGTAGGCACGAATATCCATGTAGAATATTCCCACAAACATTAGTTTAAGATGCAAATAGTGCAACTTCACCCCCCAACTTGATTCATGCATTGTCCTCAATGAAACGAAAAAGTATGATATTCAATGACGAACAATAAAAGATTAGTAGGGTTTGGAGAACACCTTGCACTTGAGGTTTGAAAAAAATACCAATATCTATGACTAAGAAGAATAAAACTATACGATAAAAGAACATAATTAACATGGAATAAAAATAAAGTAAGTAAATAGAAGCCTGTACATTGAAAAGCAGAAAAAAAAATAGTTATTCCTCCACAACTTCCAGGTATGCCGGATCCATTAAATTCTCCTCCACCACTTGTTCTTTAAAGCCCCTGAAATATGGCTTAAGTCTTTGGCCATTGACCTTGAATGTCTGGCCATTTTCGGGGTTTTGAACATCCACAGCTCCGTTGGGGTAGGCGACTTTGACAAGATAAGGGCCATCCCAACGGGATCAGAGTTTGCCTTGAAAAATGGAGAGTCAAGAGTTGTATAAAAGCACTTTTTGTCCGGGCCTAAATGACTTCCTCACAATGGATTTGTCATGAAAAATTTTGGCTCGTTCGTTTGAAATTGAGCTTTCATACACATCTTTTCTAATCTCCTCCAATTCATTCAACTCTAACTTCCTTTGCTCTCTGGCCATCTTAGGTTGAAGTTTAAAAGTATTGATAGCCCAATAGGCCTTATGTTCCATTTCAACTGG
>CAUOFW020005193.1:0-28091 GCA_963454935.2 Ilex paraguariensis | reverse complement strand
CTCCTGTTATAGTTGCTACGTGGGGAGCTAAATGTGCATTTAGTTCTCCACTCAGCATGGATTTGGCGTTTGTTATTTGATTTACCTTGAATTTTCATATGTTATGAAAGTTGTTGACTAATCACACATCTTAATTCATCAATAGTGCTAAAAGAAATTGTTTGATGGATAGGATTTATATCCTCTCTCATCCCGCCTCCTACTTCAATCTAGGGCCATAACCTCTTCACCTTCCACCTACTACAAGGGAAACATCCATTAGATAATGAATTACTAGTATTGTACACTTTTGTGTGACTACATATATATATAATATATATATATGAAAGTATATAAAGAAGGGACGAGACACCTCTCTTCTGTTTTTGGAGAGGGGGGGAGGGAAGAAGATGCGACAGTACCTTGTGAATTTCTTCCAAATTCAAACGGGGGAGATTCACCAAAAAGAATGGGGCTAGAGGAAGGGTTTGAGTAAATAGTAGATATAGCACTATTTAAATAGATCACATTCAACTTGTTCAAACAAATACCATCACCCCAATTCGAAGTCAATGACAAAAGTAGCTTTATTAATTCCTCTGGCAGTATACCTTCAACAAATCCACTCGGCTTCACTGCCATCAAACATACTTTGTATGCCATATATATAAGATACTCCCCTCAATCACACCTCTGAAATCAACCATGCAAATAGTGGAAATGCCCATATTAAGGACCTATCACACCCCTGAAGGCACTATGAAACAAAAAAACAAATTGTAGCCAATTAATTTGTATGCCATATATAAAAAAAAAGTATTAAGTTGTTTAATGGCTTCACAACAAGGAAAGACAAAATACAATTTAGCACTCAAAAATGAAAAACTAAATTCAAGGCACAATTCTGTGACTAAAACATCTGTGAATATTGTTGGGAGTCTGGGACAATATATTCCTTATTTTGAATTGGTTATAAGCAATTGGAATTTTCAACATTGGTTATAGATATAGACCCACACGCTCTAATAAAATGTGTCAAAGATGCCTCAAAGTTCTATGAAGAAGATGAATTTTCAAAAAAGTTCTGGAGTTATAATAGTATTTTTTGAAAATTAAGGGATAATAGTGATGTTTCTAAAACTTGAGGGTCAATATATAATACACTAAACTTATAGGATTTCAATGAAATTTGTGGTCATCTTCTTCGTTCTCTCTTTTGGGCCACTGGAAGCCCTTGTCGACAATTTTAAGGTTTTAATTTTTTGTTTTATTCATTCACTTTGACCCTTATTTTGAATATATGTTAGATAAGCATCTTCAATAAGGCTTATTATTAGCATTGCAGTAAAGGTATCAGTTGCTACATCATTGAGCAGTGGAATGGGAAAAATATGGATTTAATTGCTACAGTATTGATCTGTTATTTATTGCTTTATTTTTGAAATTGTGTTTTTGATTTAACGGTAAGTATTGAATTCGGATTTGATCGAACTCTGGCCGGAGAGTCACTGGATCTGGTCCACGTGCGAGAGAGAGAGAGAGACGAAGAAGTGAACTGTGAGTAGCTGTAGCGGTAAGGGAAGTGTAGAGGTAAGGGACACGTGACGAGTTACAATACATTCAGATGTACGGTGACTCAGATGTTTGGTCACCGACTGCAACTGAGAGTATGAGTGAAAATTTGTAATCAATTACACGTGTCGTCAACTGATCTTTCCAACAAGATAGAATTATATATTAAAGTTTATTTTTATAATAAAATTCAGTCGATTATTACTTAATAAAAGTTCTTTCTTTTCTATTTCAACGAGAATATATATAGCTAAAATATTTATATATTATATTAAATATATGATACGCATATGTCTTTTATTTTATATAGTAAATAATCTGGTGTTTAGAGTTAGATTTATACACATAAAATTAGTCTGATCTTTGTATGATACTAGTAATGCACGACGTGTGTTGCACATAAATAAATTTAAATAATATTTATTTATAAAAAATATGATTATATGTATAATTAAATTAAATAATAAATTAGGTGTGAAATAATTAATCTATATTTTAATTATTGCTAAATTTAATTATTAATTTATTATATAATTGTTTGAGTATCTAATCTATTATTTATTTAGATATCTTTCTGATCCCTTAAAGTATTTGCACATCAAATTATATTATAAAATTATAAAATTTTATTTTGTTATATAGATTTATTAGATCGCATATAATATTATTGTATACGAAAAAATAAAATATAATAAATATTTGACCGTAAAATTCAATCTGATAACTACATGTGTATAATAATTAAAATAATTTAAGATGTATAGGACTTAATTTCATATAGATATAAAAAATTGTATATAATTATATTACAAATAAATGAGTTCAAAAGAATTTAAAAATTAGAAGTCCTTATAAAAGAGTCCAAAATAAGTTTAAAATCAAATAGGGTAAAAAATAAAAATTAAATGAAAGTATAAATGTGAGTATAATTGACTTTATTATAATAATTATGGATAAAATAAGAAATCAAAAATTTTTCACAGATGCTGACATTTATAAATAGTAAATATAGTACTTATAAGTAAAAAGTTTATAAGATTGGACACACTATCACTAGAATTATAATACAATCTTCTGATATAGTTTATCTTGGTTATAGGATTACTTTGGCGAGACTTTAAAATTTGACAAGTTAATATTAGCCTTGAATCAAATTTAGACAAATTTAAAAATGATTTGAACCGTAGAAAATAAAAATTATTTTATTTATTTTTTGGAATTTGAATTACCGTCTATTTAATTATATAGATTGGTAAATGTTTACAAATAGTACACTTTTGCACAGGACACATGGCACAATGCCATGTGGAAAGCTTAGCAATTCACACATATTTAAGTGGTTTTCTTCAATTCAGTGTGCTAGTATACACCAATAGTTCTGGTAGAAAGTGTTAAAAGCTTAAGAGTTAAGACATATGCAGAACCTTTCATTGTGTTCACACTATGCATTAGCAAAAAATCCAAAACCTAACCCCTTCATAATTGCTAATAAGATTTGAAACCTTGGCCAACATTATCTATAATGCACAATGCTATATGAATTTATAAATTAGACTTGATAATCACAACTATTGAATAAGTAATGACTTCTAATAAATGTTGAGACTCACATAATGTTACATAAATTTAAAAATTAAATTTAATAATTATAATAAATGTTGTGATTCACAGTAAAATCAATAATTATAATTATTAATTTTAATTTTTAAATTTATGTAGCATTGCTCTTGTAATTATTCGCATTAACTTTATCAATAATCACTCAGCGTAGCCGCTTCCAACCCTTATTAACACGTAGGTCCCTCTTCTCCCCCTATAAATAAAGACAATTCACCATTTGCCTTAGATACAACTACTACAGTACTATTACCTGATAGCTTCAGAGAGAGAGAGAGAGAATGGCATCCATGATGGTCACCACCGCCACCAGCTACCGTCGGAGCAGCAACAAGGTCATGATCACTGCATTGCTTCTTATGTTTATGTTGCTGATGGTGTCCGCGGTGCCGGACCGGGCTGGAAAAGTTACAAAGTTGGGAGAAAGCTGCGTGAGCGGCTGCCTTACAAACTGTGTCGATTTCCTCCAAAAATCATATGCTGAATGCTCTGCAAGATGTGCCACACGCTGCGTAGGTCAATGTGGAATGGATCCTGGATGCAATTTCAAGGCCATTCTGGAAATGTAGCAACCATGTATGATCTAAATATGTGTGTGCACGTGTGTTTGTGTGAATTTTCAGGTGTGTATGTTTGTAATTGGATAAAGGTATGGAGACAGAGCTCCTCTTTATCCAACGAATAAAATTTGGTGTATCCTGTCGGCCACCTTATCGTGATTGTTATGACGATGACGTTATTGTGATGACATTCTCTTAACAACTCAATAAAGTCTTGTTGTTGTCGTGAGAAAATCTTGTTATTGTCGTGATAAGTTGTTCATCATAAAAGTCTATGCATGCACAAGTAAATATGTTTGTACTTAAATCAATTGATATGTTTTTTAGGTGTGTAAAACCCGAGGAAAAAAATAGGGGTAAAATAGTAATTAGATGTTAAAGCACAGGTCAAAAAACTAAATTTTTATATAATTTAGATGACGAAACGGATCTCACCGATGGATTCATCCCGCAAAATCTAACTATCCAGTAAATTTTTGTAAAATTATGAGACAGTCAAATTTTTCACATATTGCGAATCAATCAGTTGTCGCATGACTAAAATAATTGTGATCAGATTTTATTTGTGAAATCAAAAAAATAATTTAAAATTAGTTCAATAAAAATCTACTAAACTTAATACGAGACTAGATTTAATTGGTTCGAAATAAAATTAGAACCGTTAAAAAAAATGTGTGGCACAACGTGAGCCATATATTTAAACTATATAAAGTGGAATTTTTTTTTTCTTCCACTTTAGTCTTCTAGACTTCTAGTAGCCAGGCAAGAGAGAGAAAAGAGAGAAAGAAAAAAAGTAATTTTCTTGATTTTCTTCTTTAAATCTACGAAAATTAAACAGTTTAATCATTTCGGACCAAGAATTAAAGTTGTTCTACGCAACAAAGGCTATGCAACCATACCAAAGATCACAATTTTCTCCAAAAATATCAAAGTTGAGAATTTAGAACTAAGGCTTAGAAAGCTAAATTTGGGCTTTCCTAAGAGTTCTATTATGTGGGCTCACGTCATGGGAGATAGAGTTTTCCCTATTTAGATGTAATTTTAACGTAAAAAATGGCATATGAAATGAGTAAGTTAAGGGTGTATATCAAATGTTAAGTCTTGACTAGTGTAACTTATGGGTCAAATGTAGGATTTATAATTAACTTTGTAATTAGTAAAATTCTATTATGATTAACTTAGTGTAAGTTAATGTTAATGGTTTAAAGGATATTAATTGTACATTAGCATGACTTAATGTTTTAATGACATCAACTTTAATAAAATTATTAACTTGTTATGTGATTATAAAATAATATGTATATTAAATGATTATTTAGCATATGATTAATGTACTAGATTTGTGCTTATGTTTATAGAATTAATAAACATGTTGTCATGATGGATATAATAAGTATGTTAGTTGTGCCTTCTAGGTGTTTGTTTAAATGTCTAGGTGAATACAAGTATGTTAGTTGAGTTGATTGTTTTATATAAAATGTTTGGGATTGTGTTGAAAATGTGATTGTATTGCATTCATTATGTAATGGACATTATAAATGGAACCAAAGGTAATTGCACGTTGTATTACATTATGCATGAGTTGCACTACATTCATGGGCATTGACATAGGTCATGATCACTGCATTGCTTCTTATGTTTATGTTGCTGATGGTGTCCGCGGTGCCGGACCGGGCTGGAAAAGTTACAAAGTTGGGACAATGCAAATGTGATCTCCTGCATATGAACCTTCTATGTTAGATATTTTCACTTATGAGTGGGTTACTTGAACTACTGCTACGAAAATTTACCGACTTTAAGCTCTTCTGAATTAACTCAAAATGACGCTATTTCAACCGGGCTTCTCAAGCAGTAGACAATGTAACAAACCAGATAGTTGTAGATAGAGCCATGATACATTCCAGAATATTGAAAAGGTAAATAGATTCTTTTCGATGCCTGCCGAGAACCTATGTGAATGTTTTGAAATCGGGATGTTCGCCTTTTGTAACAAAAGTAGACCGACGATATGGATTAATAGATATTCCTACTCTTACCTGTAAGTAAGATCTATTCATAGTTGGTCAGTCCCCCACGGCATGGCTTCTCGCTTTCATGAATGTCGCCTTTGACTCTGCTTGTTTCTGACTCCTTACGAGCCGTTTTATGACCTGACTTTTTCGGAATGTCGGCGGGACATGGGGGCCTCCGCTCATGGATCGGTTTACCGAAATCACCTCTCATACAGTAAAACTTTGATACTATATGCGGAATCTAGTATGATGTTTGAAAATGATAGGAATGATTCTATGACCATTTTCTTTGCTGTCTGTTGGGTTTGTTTTCTAATGTTCTTATTGATGAGTTGCAAGCTGTATGTTTATAAAAGGGTGAGTTGCAAGTTGCACCCAACCTTTTAAATATATCTACTGAGTTACTTCAGAGTTTGCTTTGCTTGATCTACTTAACTCATCACATCTCAACAAGGTCCAGTCCCAACATTCTTAGGGTCCAGCTATATAAATCTTATTTGATCATTGTGCTTCACTTGAGACCATGCTTTTCTCTTCAACCACAAGTTATCATACTTTATTTGCTTGTGCTTAATCTGACAGCCCCATATTGCTTAGATTACAATACTCACATTACAAATCAGATACCATTGATATTTTTTTCCAAACGCTTTATTAATCTTTAGTATTTATCAAAGAACTATTTAAGTTTAGTTTGTTCCACATTTTTTCTTTCACTTTTTTCCTTCCTCGGGTTTGTGCCCTTCATCGAAATTCAGTATCATTAATAATAGATGAGCGTTTGGTAGCCTTATCCATTACCACCAGTATAGGGGCGAAATTTGTATTAAAAGACATAGTGTCAAACATTATCCTTATCAAAATTCATTCATGGTTTGGAATCGGGTCAATTTATTATTTATAGTTTCTTGCATTGATTATTCTTGTTCGAAGAATTACAATGAATAAATATTGATGTATACTCTACATTCTACCAACAACGGCTATACAACAATGGCATAATCATTAAGATCAAAGTCTTTCGTAATACTAGTGAATGAATCTCATCCCCTAACTTGTGTGCTGTTTACACAATATTATAGAACTCCTAATACCTCTGCCAACGTGACATAAGTCAGTTTGGTGTTTGTCTTTGCGGTTGAGAGTAGGCTCGTATAATATCGCCACACCCTCCTCGACCACAAAGTTGGTGTGCAAATTACTTGTACAATATTCATGAAAATAACTAAACATGTCTTCTTCTTGTCATATCTATTAATCGACAAATATTATCAAAATATACATGTGATGTTCCCACATAACGCATGGATGCCTTGAATTTATAAGCATTTGTAAGGTTGCAATTGAAAATGTTCTATATTTATTTTGTTGTCATGATGATGTTAGCAAAAATACATACATGCATGCACATAAGTTTCACAAATACACATATATGTATGTGCGTGTATGTAAGTATATAAAAGATACATGCAACGTAGAACAATGTGGTCAACACGTGTATGTTATTAGAAGTATTGATTGCAGTTCAAAAACACAAGAAGCATATAATTATTGAGCTTTTCTCTAACATATACAAGTTAAAAGTTTTGTAAATCCTCCTGTTATAGTTGCTACGTGGGGAGCTAAATGTGCATTTAGTTCTCCACTCAGCATGGATTTGGCGTTTGTTATTTGATTTACCTTGAATTTTCATATGTTATGAAAGTTGTTGACTAATCACACATCTTAATTCAATAGTGCTAAAAGAAATTGTTTGATGGATAGGATTTATATCCCTCTCTCATCCCGCCTCCTACTTCAATCTAGGGCCATAACCTCTTCACCTTCCACCTACTACAAGGGAAACATCCATTAGATAATGAATTACTAGTATTGTACACTTTTGTGTGACTACATATATATATATATATATATATGAAAGTATATAAAGAAGGGACGAGACACCTCTCTTCTGTTTTTGGAGAGGGGGGGAGGGAAGAAGATGCGACAGTACCTTGTGAATTTCTTCCAAATTCAAACGGGGGAGATTCACCAAAAAGAATGGGGCTAGAGGAAGGGTTTGAGTAAATAGTAGATATAGCACTATTTAAATAGATCACATTCAACTTGTTCAAACAAATACCATCACCCCAATTCGAAGTCAATGACAAAAGTAGCTTTATTAATTCCTCTGGCAGTATACCTTCAACAAATCCACTCGGCTTCACTGCCATCAAACATACTTTGTATGCCATATATATAAGATACTCCCCTCAATCACACCTCTGAAATCAACCATGCAAATAGTGGAAATGCCCATATTAAGGACCTATCACACCCCTGAAGGCACTATGAAACAAAAAAACAAATTGTAGCCAATTAATTTGTATGCCATATATAAAAAAAAAAGTATTAAGTTGTTTAATGGCTTCACAACAAGGAAAGACAAAATACAATTTTAGCACTCAAAAATGAAAAACTAAATTCAAGGCACAATTCTGTGACTAAAACATCTGTGAATATTGTTGGGAGTCTGGGACAATATATTCCTTATTTTGAATTGGTTATAAGCAATTGGAATTTTCAACATTGGTTATAGATATAGACCCACACGCTCTAATAAAATGTGTCAAAGATGCCTCAAAGTTCTATGAAGAAGATGAATTTTCAAAAAAGTTCTGGAGTTATAATAGTATTTTTGAAAATTAAGGGATAATAGTGATGTTTCTAAAACTTGAGGGTCAATATATAAATACACTAAACTTATAGGATTTCAATGAAATTTGTGGTCATCTTCTTCGTTCTCTCTTTTGGGCCACTGGAAGCCCTTGTCGACAATTTTAAGGTTTTAATTTTTTGTTTTATTCATTCACTTTGACCCTTATTTTGAATATATGTTAGATAAGCATCTTCAATAAGGCTTATTATTAGCATTGCAGTAAAGGTATCAGTTGCTACATCATTGAGCAGTGGAATGGGAAAAATATGGATTTAATTGCTACAGTATTGATCTGTTATTTATTGCTTTATTTTTGAAATTGTGTTTTTGATTTAACGGTAAGTATTGAATTCGGATTTGATCGAACTCTGGCCGGAGAGTCACTGGATCTGGTCCACGTGCGAGAGAGAGAGAGAGACGAAGAAGTGAACTGTGAGTAGCTGTAGCGGTAAGGGAAGTGTAGAGGTAAGGGACACGTGACGAGTTACAATACATTCAGATGTACGGTGACTCAGATGTTTGGTCACCGACTGCAACTGAGAGTATGAGTGAAAATTTGTAATCAATTACACGTGTCGTCAACTGATCTTTCCAACAAGATAGAATTATATATTAAAAGTTTATTTTTTATAATAAAATTCAGTCGATTATTACTTAATAAAAGTTCTTTCTTTTCTATTTCAACGAGAATATATATAGCTAAAATATTTATATATTATATTAAATATATGATACGCATATGTCTTTTATTTTATATAGTAAATAATCTGGTGTTTAGAGTTAGATTTATACACATAAAATTAGTCTGATCTTTGTATGATACTAGTAATGCACGACGTGTGTTGCACATAAATAAATTTAAATAATATTTATTTATAAAAAATATGATTATATGTATAATTAAATTAAATAATAAATTAGGTGTGAAATAATTAATCTATATTTTAATTATTGCTAAATTTAATTATTAATTTATTATATAATTGTTTGAGTATCTAATCTATTATTTATTTAGATATCTTTCTGATCCCTTAAAGTATTTGCACATCAAATTATATTATAAAATTATAAAATTTTATTTTGTTATATAGATTTATTAGATCGCATATAATATTATTGTATACGAAAAAATAAAATATAATAAATATTTGACCGTAAAATTCAATCTGATAACTACATGTGTATAATAATTAAAATAATTTAAGATGTATAGGACTTAATTTCATATAGATATAAAAAATTGTATATAATTATATTACAAATAAATGAGTTCAAAAGAATTTAAAAATTAGAAGTCCTTATAAAAGAGTCCAAAATAAGTTTAAAATCAAATAGGGTAAAAAATAAAAATTAAATGAAAGTATAAATGTGAGTATAATTGACTTTATTATAATAATTATGGATAAAATAAGAAATCAAAAATTTTTCACAGATGCTGACATTTATAAATAGTAAATATAGTACTTATAAGTAAAAAGTTTATAAGATTGGACACACTATCACTAGAATTATAATACAATCTTCTGATATAGTTTATCTTGGTTATAGGATTACTTTGGCGAGACTTTAAAATTTGACAAGTTAATATTAGCCTTGAATCAAATTTAGACAAATTTAAAAATGATTTGAACCGTAGAAAATAAAAATTATTTTATTTATTTTTTGGAATTTGAATTACCGTCTATTTAATTATATAGATTGGTAAATGTTTACAAATAGTACACTTTTGCACAGGACACATGGCACAATGCCATGTGGAAAGCTTAGCAATTCACACATATTTAAGTGGTTTTCTTCAATTCAGTGTGCTAGTATACACCAATAGTTCTGGTAGAAAGTGTTAAAAGCTTAAGAGTTAAGACATATGCAGAACCTTTCATTGTGTTCACACTATGCATTAGCAAAAAATCCAAAACCTAACCCCTTCATAATTGCTAATAAGATTTGAAACCTTGGCCAACATTATCTATAATGCACAATGCTATATGAATTTATAAATTAGACTTGATAATCACAACTATTGAATAAGTAATGACTTCTAATAAATGTTGAGACTCACATAATGTTACATAAATTTAAAAATTAAATTTAATAATTATAATAAATGTTGTGATTCACAGTAAAATCAATAATTATAATTATTAATTTTAATTTTTAAATTTATGTAGCATTGCTCTTGTAATTATTCGCATTAACTTTATCAATAATCACTCAGCGTAGCCGCTTCCAACCCTTATTAACACGTAGGTCCCTCTTCTCCCCCTATAAATAAAGACAATTCACCATTTGCCTTAGATACAACTACTACAGTACTATTACCTGATAGCTTCAGAGAGAGAGAGAGAGAATGGCATCCATGATGGTCACCACCGCCACCAGCTACCGTCGGAGCAGCAACAAGGTCATGATCACTGCATTGCTTCTTATGTTTATGTTGCTGATGGTGTCCGCGGTGCCGGACCGGGCTGGAAAAGTTACAAAGTTGGGAGAAAGCTGCGTGAGCGGCTGCCTTACAAACTGTGTCGATTTCCTCCAAAAATCATATGCTGAATGCTCTGCAAGATGTGCCACACGCTGCGTAGGTCAATGTGGAATGGATCCTGGATGCAATTTCAAGGCCATTCTGGAAATGTAGCAACCATGTATGATCTAAATATGTGTGTGCACGTGTGTTTGTGTGAATTTTCAGGTGTGTATGTTTGTAATTGGATAAAGGTATGGAGACAGAGCTCCTCTTTATCCAACGAATAAAATTTGGTGTATCCTGTCGGCCACCTTATCGTGATTGTTATGACGATGACGTTATTGTGATGACATTCTCTTAACAACTCAATAAAGTCTTGTTGTTGTCGTGAGAAAATCTTGTTATTGTCGTGATAAGTTGTTCATCATAAAAGTCTATGCATGCACAAGTAAATATGTTTGTACTTAAATCAATTGATATGTTTTTTAGGTGTGTAAAACCCGAGGAAAAAAATAGGGGTAAAATAGTAATTAGATGTTAAAGCACAGGTCAAAAAACTAAATTTTTATATAATTTAGATGACGAAACGGATCTCACCGATGGATTCATCCCGCAAAATCTAACTATCCAGTAAATTTTTGTAAAATTATGAGACAGTCAAATTTTTCACATATTGCGAATCAATCAGTTGTCGCATGACTAAAATAATTGTGATCAGATTTTATTTGTGAAATCAAAAAAATAATTTAAAATTAGTTCAATAAAAATCTACTAAACTTAATACGAGACTAGATTTAATTGGTTCGAAATAAAATTAGAACCGTTAAAAAAAATGTGTGGCACAACGTGAGCCATATATTTAAACTATATAAAGTGGAATTTTTTTTTTTCTTCCACTTTAGTCTTCTAGACTTCTAGTAGCCAGGCAAGAGAGAGAAAAGAGAAGAAAAAAAGTAATTTTCTTGATTTTCTTCTTTAAATCTACGAAAATTAAACAGTTTAATCATTTCGGATCAAGAATTAAAGTTGTTCTACGCAACAAGGGCTATGCAACCATACCAAAGATCACAATTTTCTCCAAAAATATCAAAGTTGAGAATTTAGAACTAAGGCTTAGAAAGCTAAATTTGGACTTTCCTCAGAGTTCTATTACGTGGGTTCACGTCATGGGAGATAGAGTTTTCCCTATTTATATGTAATTTTAACGTAAAAAATGACATATGAAATGAGTAAGTTAAGGGTATATATCAAATGTTAAGTCTTAACTAGTGTAACTTATGGGTCAAATGTAGGATTTATAATTAACCTTGTAATTAGTAAAATTCTATTATGATTAACTTAGTGTAAGTTAATGTTAATGGTTTAAAGGATATTAATTGTACATTAGCATGACTTAATGTTTTAATGACATCAACTTTAATAAAATTATTAGCTTGTTATATGATTGTAAAATAATATGTATATTAAATGATTATTTAGCATATGATTAATGTACTAGACTTGTGCTTATGTTTATAGAATTAATAAACATGTTATCATGATGGATGTAATAAGTATGTTAGTTGTATAAATTGATGTGCCTTCTAGGTGTTTGTTTAAATGTCTAGGTGAATGCAAGTATGTTAGTTGAGTAGATTGTCCTACATAAAATGTTTGGGATTGTGTTGAAAATGTGATTGTATTACATTCATTATGTAATGAACATTATAAATGAAACCAAAGGTAATTGCACGTTGTATTACATTATGCATGAGTTGCACTACATTCATGGGCATTGACATAGGTGAGAATGTGTGCATAGTATGAAATCAATTACCACATAGGTGGTTGATCGTGGGTTAGGGAAAGTTGTATTAAGGTCCAACTGAGTCGCACAGAAAATTAACTGAATAAATGTGTCGGGGTATAACAAGAAGGACTAGATTCTCTCTCAGGTGCAAGACCCGCGTACTTGATTTATATACTTTTCGGTGGTGCAATCCCATAAAAGTGTAACGGTGAAAACAGAACTGCATGTGGGATGTCCTAAAAATACATTGATGGTGTAGTGTCTCATTGGTGAAATAACATAAATCATCACCCCACAAAGATACGAGAAAATGAATTAATTAATAATTGAATATACATAAACACCAATGATGGAGAGTTGGAATGCCCGGATATATACGCATGACATTGCATGTGTTGTGGAAGCCCGGGATGGGACTCGGTGTTAGTATTGCTTGCGTGAGTCTCATCTCATGGCATGACGTGATTTATGACATTTGTTCATAATACATATATTTGAATAAATGCATGAAATAATTGTTGTATGTGACATTTCATATGCATTTGAGTTGAGATATATTATCTATAAGAGTTACCCTATTGAGCGTTGACTCATTCTTTAAAAAAATATTTTTTAGGTATCGCACAAGCTTACACCGAAAGCGAGGCCATGAACCCGCTTTGATGACAAAGCCGGTCCGTGGCTCTTATTTTGATGTTGTAGTGCCTTGTATCTATTTACTTTTAACCTTGTATAATTTTTGTAAACAAATTTTTTTTTTATATTAAAAAGACGTGTATATAAGATTGTTTTGAGACATTTATTCTTTTATGAATGTATGTACGCATAGATGATAATTATAATAGTATCCGATATTATGCAATTGATTATAGATAATGGACCCACTGTGGTCAATGTTGTATGATTGCACAGATTGCTTGTTTGAGCTAATGTATATAAGACTGTCTTTACTGTATAGTTCAACGCCCAACATACTCAAAAACACCTCGAAAAAGATGAATTTTGATATTCAATCACTTATTCGTTTTAGTTTCCATGGAAACGAAAATGTTTTAACCAATTTGAACATGTTCTCTTTATAGCCTTTGTGCACTACTATCCAAAATGGCATCACACACCCATTAAAGGTGATCCTGTGAATATCCCAAACCATTCAAGTAACCCAAAATCATCAGCTACATGAGTATAGCTGGTTAATCTAGGTACTAAAGCGAATCTACCAAAGGTACAAAAAAAAAACATATTTGTTAGTAAAGGCATACAAGGTTGTTCCCCAAAGAAGGTATCATTCTGGAAGTGCAGATTGGGCTCCATTAAGAAGTTTTTCTAGCCTGTTTTTCAGTTCTGTCACTTCCGCCACTAGTCTGCTTCATCTTCATCACTACTAGGTGATGAGAGATCTGACACCAGCTCCATTTTCAAAGGCTTTTCCACCTAAAAAAGAGCTTTAGACTCTCCGTGCAGTTTAAAACCCCCACACCTGTGTCAACTATCATGTTGTCAAGATTGAGAAGCATAATTTTCAAAACAGAGTTTAGAATTTCTTGAACAACAGCTTTCTAATAAGAAAAGTCATCTAGTCATTTCTTATTTATTCCGTAAAATAATCCTATATAATATGAGCAATTTTTTTTTCTGTTTAACCATCATGTCCTGTGGTTAAGCATCAGCAACACAATTTGCCCTAGTACACCTAAATTCTACAGCCTACAACACTCAACTCAAGCTTGAGCAGGCCTTGCTAAATTTGATCTAAGCCTGAGCATACCGAAGCTCAGAAGACTCGGTTCGATTAACACCCTTACAACACAACATACTATACACCAAAGACATGACAAGAGGTACTAGGGCAATGTTGAATTCTATCAATGCAGCATTTTATGGAAGACCATCTTAGAAAAAAAATTTACATGTTAACCAAGTCTCCATTTTATATTTTAACAAAGTCTCCGTAACTTCTTATACACTTTAAGTGCAGCAAAGTTCAATTCTTGTTGAAGAATTTAACACGAAAAAGCAAATCAAAATAATTATCAGTTTCCTCCATTATAATTTACTCAGGAGAAATAAACTGGGAGATGTCATTATACGTAATGTTAATTGATTACGCCCAAAGAATAACGCGGTAATTGTAACACAGCTTTGGGATGTCGATTCCACGAAAAGACAAATTAAAAGAATAATAGAATGAACAAAGAAACTAAAAAAAAATATTAAATGATTACTGGATAAAAAAGATTAATTTTAAATACAAATTAAAGTGAAGTAAAGTGACTAATGAAAAAGTACTCAAATTTGAAATCAGTAAAGCGTCGAGAATCCCTAACACAAATTTGGTATTTTAATTATTCTTAATTCATTAAATAACTCAATTGAGAATTCAATTCCCAAAATTCCTAATCAGAAGGTATAGATTTATAAACCAAGACTAAACAAATGTAACCCTTTGAAAATCATTTATCACTTTGAAAATATGTAAATTATTACTATTAAGAAAATTAATGACAATATACTCAAAAAGTAATATTACCACAAAGAATTAAATCAATATAGATAAATAATTGATCTAAACATAATCAAAGAGCTAATCAATTCAATAGAAAAACCATTATTGAATCCATAAAAAAATAAATTGTATGATTATTTGGAGAAAAAAACATCAACAATAAATTAAAAATGATAAAATAAAAGGGTTTTACTAATTAAAAATCAAATGTATAAATTAAAAATAAATAAAATATCATTTATTGTGTAAGTTACTCCCTCACCCTAAAATTTAGTTACCGTAAATATAATAGATAACAAAAATCTCTAAAACAAAATAGAGCAGAATTGCGGGCATCGGCATTTTTCTCCTCCTCCCTGATCTGCGTCTCTTCTTGATCAAGCACAGAACCGCCCACCTTTCTCTCTTTTTATCTTCCAGCCGCCACAAAGAAAAAGCAAGGGTTTCAAGTCAATCTTCCTTTTAAAAAATACATTTTTCTCCCCTCTCTACTCCAACCTTTCTATTTCAGCCCCTCTTAATTCCAACCTTTTTACTTCAGCCCTAAATCCCAAATCTTGTGTAATTTGAGAAAGATGAATCCCAATAAAACTTATGAGTGTTGGGGTCCATTTGACAGCTACATCAATTTCAGCCTTTTTGCTCTATGGGTTGCCATCAAAATAAAAATAAATATAAAGTCGAATAATAAAGTCCAAAAATATTAATTATAAAGCCCATTTATAAATATCTCTCACCAACCAATAATGCAATATTTAAGATTTAAAATATTATAAAATTATGTTCAAATACATCTCAGTGTGACTAGATATTAAATTCAGTAATATAAATTATATCTAATTATTTTATTCACATTTTAACATTTTAATCCAATAATATGGTATTTAGAATACACTTCACGCATTCATCACACCCCCAACTTACTCATTATTAGTCCCTAGCAATTTTCATGTCAAAACAACGAAAGAAACCAAAGAAAATCACACACAAAGGCTACCAAGTCACATTTTCTAGATTCACATATCAAAGCAATCTTAAGAATTCAATAACCCTATCACAAGCAATCCACCTTAAGCAATCTACAGAGTGTGTGTGTTTCAAACTATATTCATCTAACTAGAAGCCTTGACACATGCAATATCAAGAACATCTCAAGCAAAAGGTTTAACTCCATAACTCACGGGTATAAAAGTGTTTCGTGTGAAGATTCTCTCTATGGAGTTGACAATGGGTGTGTACACACACTCATGGGGAATTAGCAATTTTGTACAATCAACAAACAAACATTGATCTTATAATAGGAATACTAACAAATGAGACTTCCACCACACTTTCCCAAAACCTTACTTAGGATCAGAACGGTCAACACAAAAGGATGTAACGTGACTTAGGTTTGAGGCTATATAAAAAAAATGGAAAAGATTCAAAAACTTTCAAGTACATACAGAGGAAATCTTGTTAAATCTCTTAGTAAACCACATTTTTCACTCGATGTATTCTTCAACCTTTCAAGTCATCAAATAATGCATCTTTTTCTTTTCTTTTCTTTTTCTCTTTTCTTTTTTTTTTTCTTCGTTTTTTTTTTCCTTTTTTTTTTTGAAACAATTTGGTGAACAATTATGTCACCTTGGTATTTTGCTATTTCTACCCAGCCTTGGTTTTTTTTTTTGAAGCTCACTCACTTGAACACCTTGTAACTCATGTTCTTCCCTTTTCTTTCTCTCTCTTTTTTTTTTCAAAAAGAATTCCACATCTAATACACACTTGGAAGTAACAAGGGTAGGAAAAATCAATGTATAAATTATATTCTAATGTGGAAATGTATGAATAATGTAGGCATATGAAAAAAAAAAAAAAGCTACATGTGTTTATTGGCTCAAAGTTGGCTACTAGGGCTCTATGGTGGAAATGATTAACTTGAAAGGTTCAAACGTTGATCCTAAGTTGACCTTCATCATATCCCAAGTATATCCACCATCTTACCACAAACCATGTAATGATATTTTCAAAAGAAGTACCCAGTTCAACAGATCAATGAACGCTTATCACAATTTACTAGCATTTGTAAGCTTTCAATCTTCTCCAAAACTCACATGAATACTTAAGCAAAAGAGTTATCTAGCTACATGTGTTAAACCACCATCTTACCACAAAGCTTGGATGAGTGCATTAGGAGTTCTGTGAATGCTTCAACAAAAATTGATTATGGTGGGTTTGGAGAATTCACGAAGATGGCTATGAATGAGAATAAGTACACATGTGAAAAGAATGTACGTGTGATGTAAAATTAAAAATATTTGACATATGAAAATATGTCACAGAGTTCCAACAAGCATTTTAAATATGAAATTTGCACAATTACCCCCCAACTTAAATACAACATTGTCCTTAATGTTTAAGAATCAAATTTGAATAGGAAGTAACAAAAAAGGGTAAAATACACCTGATGAGATGTGGGTAGTTCGCTAAGCACCAAAGATGATAACCTGAAATGAAAAAATGAAACTAACCTGTAAACAAAAACAAAGAAAACAACAGCAAACACTACAACAAATTTGTTTTTTAACGATGAATTTTGGCGACGAACAATAAAATTTGTTGTTAAAAAATGATTTTCGGCAACAATTTCAAATGTTTCTAGCGGTAAAATTTTTTATGATATTTTTGGCGACCATTTTTTGTAGTTGTCGCCAATAATTTTCAAAAATTTTTCCTCCAAAAAAAATTTGGCGCCAATGTTGGCGCTAAATACTAATATTATGGATGACACAAAAATTTGTCGCCAAAATAATTTTTGGTCTCAATTTTTGTCAAATAACGAAAAATAAAAAAACAAAAATAATAATACTTAGCTACAATACATGTTTGTCGCGGAAAAAAAAGTTAAAATTATTTTTGTTTGGCAACAAATGATAATTGGTCACAGAATATCATTACAAGAAAAAAGTTTTACTGCAACGATTTTTTGTGATGTGTAAGAAAAATTGTTGCCAAAAAAAGATATTCTACAACAAATATTACGTTTAATCACCAAAAAGTATTAAACAAAATTTTGGCGACCATTATTTATATTTGTCGCTACAAGAATAAAGGTCTTTTGTGATAACATTTTTACGATGGCTACAACAGGCGTGTTTGAAACAATTTTTTATGGTGATTGTGTTTGTTGTCACAAAAAACGTGTTTGTATCAATATTTTGTTAATATTTGTGGCAGCTATTTTTCTTATCGTAAATAGTGTCATAATTCAAAACAAAAATTTATATTTGAGACAGTTGTTTTTTCTACCGTCAAAAATATTTCATAAACTCAAAAAGAATTTTTTTTATTTGTGGCAACTATTTTTCCCCGTCACATGTAATATTTTATAAAACATTAAAATGGTGGTTTAGATTAAAAAATAGTTTATTGTTTAAAGAAGAAAAACTTAAAAAAAATTGTATTGGTCACAATTATTTTTCATGTTACAATATATTTTATAAAATTACGTAATTTTACATCAAAAGACGATTTTAGTTCAAAGGAAAAAAAAATAAACTCTACAAAGTCAATTTTTTATATCAAAACTAGGGGTGTCAAAATATGATACGACACAAAATTAGTTTCTTTGGGTCTTTCTTAAACCACCTGATTAGTAAATGAATGAATCCAAAAATACTAAATTAGGGTCTTTTATTTTTAATATTATTTTTTAAAAAAATTAATTTATTTTTTATTCATTATGTGAGAGAGACATAAGAAGGAAAGACAACTAAAAGGAAAAGAAAGGAACTAAAAAAATAAAATAAATAAATAAATAAAAACAAAACAAACAAAATAAATAAATAAAAACATACCTGCGTGGTGTGATCAAGGTTGATAGATTGGATCCTCAAGTGAAATGTCTTCCACTTCCGGAACTTGCCTATCAATTAATACTTTAAAACGTTGACCATTTACTTTAAATATCCGACCATCCTTAGTATTCTCTATTTCCACCATCTCATGTGCAAAAACATTCTTCACTACAAAAGGGCCGGTCTACCTAGAACTAAGTTTTCGGGTTGCTTACGAAATCTAGAATCATATAAGAACACTTAATCATTAGGCTTAAAAGTTTTTCTCAAAATATTTTTATCATGAAACACTTTCATTTTAGCCTTATAGATTTTAGAGTTCTTATAAGCATCATTTCTCAATTCTTCTAATTCGATCAACTAAAATTTTCTAAGCTTACATGCTTCTCCCATGTCAAAATTAAAATTCTTGATAGCCTAATAGGCTCGATGCTTGAGCTTCACAGTTAAGTAGCAAGGCTTTCCAAAAACAAGCTTATAAAGTGACATGCCTAAAGTAGTTTTGAAAGTTGTAAAATAGGCCCAAAGCACATCAACTAATCTCAAAGATCAATCCTGTGATTCGGGTTGACTGTTTTTTCTAAAATTTGTTTAATTTTCTTGTTTGCAAATTCTACCTGTCCACTTGTCTGAAGTGTGGTAGGCAGTAGAGATCTTATGTACCACCCCATATTTTTTCATAAAATCTTCAAAAAAAGGTTGTAAAAATGTGTACCTCGGTCACTAATGATAGCACGTGGTATACCAAATCGAAATAACACATTCTCTTTGAGAAATTTAATTACCGTCTTATTATCATTGCTCCTGCAAGATGCTGCCTCTACCCATTTTGACACATAATCTATTGTCAGAATATATTGATATCCAAAAGAAGGAGGAAATGATCTAATAAAATCAATACCCCAACAATCAAAAATTTCAATCACTAAAATTGAGTTTCAGGACATCATATTACGACGGGATATAACTCCTAACTTTTGGAACTTTTTCACATGAGCAACAATAGATATTTGCATCCTTAAACAAGGTGGGCCAAAAAATCGACAATGTAGAATTTTTGTAACGGTTTTCTTCATTAAAAAGTGGACCCCACAAGCTTAGGAGTGACAAAATTTCAAGACGTTGGCAATCTCCTCATCAAGGATGCAACACCTTAAAATTTGGTCAGGACAGTATTTGAAAAGAAAAGGGTCATCCCAATAGAAATTACGTACCTCAATCATGAACTTCCTCTTGTCCTAAGTGTTCCAACCCACGGTATCTCACCTGAAACCAAATAAATCACAATATGAGCAAACCATAGTAGAGAAGTAACATAAAGTAAATACTCATCGGGAAAATCATCTCTGATTGACAGGTAGTCAGAGGTATCCTCAAATGTGAGCCTTGAAGATGGTCAGCCACTACGTTCTCTACTCCTTTCTTGTCTTTGATGGTGATGTCAAATTTCTACAAAAGTAAAATCCAACGTATTAATCGTGTCTTAGCATCATTCTTTGTAAGAAGGTACTTAAGGACTGCATAATCTATGAAAATAATAATATGAAAACCAATCAAGTAAGCACGAAACTTATCTAAGCAAACACTACAGCTAACAACTCTTTTTCCGTGGTGGAGTAATTCATGTGAGCACTATTTAGAGTTTTACTAGCATAATAAATGACAAAAGGCTTCTTCTCCATTCTGTCCAAGAACAACACCTACAACAAAATCACTAGCATCACACATGATCTCAAAAGGTAAAGTCCAATCAGGTGGCTGCATTATGGGTGTTGAGGTAAGCTTGTCAATTAGCGTTTTAAAGTATCATCTGGACCAAGAAAAACATGCTTTAAACCCTTAGGCAGATGCTTCAATTCAACTTTGGGTGCTTCCACACTTGAAGGAATTTATTTTTCACCTTTCTCAAGCAACTCCTCAAACTTCGGTTGCCATGCCCAAGTGCCATAGCCATGAGTTCTATCAAAAATTGCACACATATCAACTACATCAAATGGATCACTGATATAATCAAACTCAGAATGAACAAGAAAATATTCAAGGGGATCAAAATCATGAGCTATAGAAACTCCCCTATCCATAAGTGAGTCAATCATGTATGTTTGGTGGCTCTCGTCATCATCTGTTGGTTGTTTTGTAATATGAAAAATATTCACCTCAAGAGTCATGTTTCCAAAAGACAACTTCATGAGCTCGTTCCTGCAATTAATAAGAGCATTAGTAGTGGCAAGAAAAGGTCTACCTAGAATCAAAGAATTTTAGAAGTAGTATCAACAGCAGAGCTAGTGTCAAGGATTAGGAAATCAACAGGATAATAAAATTTGTCAATTTGAATTAGAACATCCTCTACCACACCCCGAGGTACTTTGACTGAACGGTCATCCAATTGCAATACCACAGTGGTTGGTTTGATTTCTCCCAACCCCAACTGCACATAAATAGAATATTACATTAGATTCACGCTAGCTCCTAAATCTAGCAAAGCTTGTCCAAACTCATGATTTCCAATGCTGCACGCAATGATTGGACAACCAAGATCCTTGTACTTAGGAGGAATCCGCTGCTCAATTAGAGCACTCACTTCCTCTGTCAGGAACACTGTCTTCTTCACATAGTGTTTCCTCTTAACTGTACACAAATCCTTGAGAACTTTTGCATAAGTAGGAATTTGTTTAATCACATGCAAAAAAGGAAGATTGATTTTTACCTGCCTTAGATTCTCTAGGATTTCATTGTTAGGATCCAGAGTTCGCTTGCTTGATTTTAAAGCTTGAGGGAATGGTACCTTAACAAGACTCTTTGTTACCTCAGGTTTCTTGGGCAGCTCAATGTCACTATTATCTTGATCCTTTTTCACATCCTCTGATTTGTTCGTTGTTGGAATGTGTAATGAATCACCACTTCGTGTCACAATGACATTCACATCCTTCAAATTCTCTTGCGCCATGGGGTGCAGACTGAGCTTGAGAAGGGAACTTACCTCTCTCATTCACACTCAAGCAGCTCATCAATTTAGACACTTGGCTCTTTATCTTTGTTTTCTTCAACAACCTGCATAATCAAATATTCAAACTTTTGATTAGTCTTACCCTGTGTGTCGATAAAAAACATGCACAGTGTCTTCTAAAGGACTCCCAGAAGATGAAGGTGCAGGATATGATCTAGGGGGTTATGCAGGTGGCTGATTTTTAGACTTCCAGCTAAAATTGGGGTGATTTCGTTGCCCCGGATTATAGCTATCAGAGTAAGGTGTAAAAGGCGTCGTGTACATACCTAAGACATTACATTGTTCCTCATACATCCCTCTCATCTCAGCAAGTGTGAGACATTCTTGGGCAAGGTGATCTACCCTTCCACACACAAAATATGGTACAAAAGACTCTGCATGATTAGCCACGTGTATTGGCTTTAAGTCCTTAGTCTTTAACATATCTAGCTTCCTAGTGAGCATTTCAACCTTAACCTTTAGGTTATCCTCTTCCCTGAGATGGTAAATTCTACCACCATTTGGGTTTACTGCAGTTCGTGACCTATCTGTGCTTTCAGTAGCACTAGGTCCAGTCCAAGTGTTATCTTTTTCAGCAAGCTCATTGAAGTATTCTATGGCCTCATCAGGATCTTTCTGTAAGAACTCACCATTACACATCGTCTCCACAAATTGGGGCTCTTTAGGTGTAAGTCCCTCATAAAAATAGTCCACTAAGCGCCAATTCTCATACCCATGGTGAGGACACACACTCAACAATTCCTTAAATCTCTCCCAACACTGATACCAAGTCTCACTATCCTTCTGTGCAAAGGTGGAGATTTTCCTTTTTAAAGCTTTGGCCTTATGTTGGGGAAAATATTTATTAAAGAAGACCTGGGTCATCTCACTCCATGAACCAATAAATCGTGGTCTCAGCGAATATAGCCAACTCTTAGCTCTATCCATTAAAGAGAAAGGAAAGAACTTAAGTCTCACAACATCATCAAGTGCAATTTGATTTTGAAAAGTCACAACTACTTCCTCAAATTCCCTAAGAATCCGTTTGTTTAGCGAGATTATGGCAAAAAATGCAAGAAAGATAAATTTTTTAAAAAAATTTATGTGTTTGATTAACATGAAATGAAAAATGATAGAATTTTTTTTTTTCCATGCTTAGATTTTCTCACAACTAATCAACTTTTTTTTTCTTGCAAAAAACAAGAGAAAATACAAGAAAGTTGTGATGTATAACTAATTTCCTATTTTACCCTTATTTTTCTTAAAATATTTTATTAGTTATTAATTTTAAAAAATCTTGGTATGGATTTAGTTAATAATATTATTTGACTTAGAGACCTTCATGCTGATGATTGTTCGAATTAGGTTAAGAGTAACTTTTTTAAAAAAATTAACTTTTAATTATAATACATATTTTTTTTCTTTAATTTGATTTAATATAATTAAGGGTAATTTAGACAATTAGAAAAAAAAATTGTAACTTTATTTTCTTTCAAACAATAAAATGAAATTTTTTTGAAATTTTTCGCAAGTTTTTCATGCTAACCAAATACATGCATGAAAATATATTTTTTTTTCATTTTCTTTTCTTTCATTTCACCTTCTATCATTTTTCCTTTCCACCATTATTTTCCTCCTAACCAAACGGACCCTAATGTGCACATATAGATTTTCATTTTCCAAGCCATGAAAATTAGGAAGTAACTGTATCATTCCTGTTTTAAAATTCAGTTGACAAGTATTAACTGGAAATATGATGCATGATGGTGTGGATATGCGTGTAGAGTGGAGGTAATCATGAAGAGTTTTAATGGGTTGATTTTCATGTTCACCCATTTCTTCGGGACTTGATGTATTGTCAAATAAAAGATTTAAAAAATTGGATTCTAACTCTACCACAGGCGTACTAGCAAATCTACCCAAAGTGTCTTTATATTTGTGCATGCAAGGCAACAGAATACTAAAAGAAATAAAAACACTATAAAAAAAAGGAGATAAATAATGATAATAATAACAATGTAGCAAGTTAAAAGAAAGAACAAAGTTACCACTTTTGCAAACTGTTGAAAAGAAAAACTATCTAGCAATTCTTCTACCATCTCTTTGACAACAGCACCAAAATTTGATTACGCTCAAAGAATAATGTGGTAATTGTAGCACAATTTTGGGGTGTCGAATCCACAGAGAGACAAATTAAAAGAAGAGTAGAATGAACAAAGAAACTAAAAAAAAATATTAAATGATTATTGGATAAAAAAGATTAATTTAAAATACAAATTGAAGTGAAACAAAGTGATTAACGAAAAAAGTACTCAAATTTGACAAACAGTAAAGTTTTAGGAATCCCTTGCACAAATCTGGTATTTTAATTTTTCTTAATTCATTAAATAACTCAATTGGGAATTCAATTCCCAAAATTCTCAATCAGAAGGTATAGATTTATAGATCAAGACTAAATCAAATGTAACCCTTTGAAAAATCATTTACCACTTTGAAAATACGTAAATTATTATCATTATTAAGAAAATTTAACGACAACAATATACTCAAGAAGCAATATTACAGTAAAGAATTAAATCAATATAAATAAATAATTGATTCAAACATAATTAAAGAGTTAATCCATTTAATAGAAAAAACATTATTGAATCCATAAACAAAATAAATTTTATGATTATTCGAAGAAGAAAACATTAATAATAAATTAAAAATGATAAAATAAAAGGGTTTTATTAATTAAAAATTAAATGTATAAATTAAAAATAAATAAAATACTATCTACTGTGCAAGATCCTCTTTTACATTAAGAATTTAATTACTCATAAATATAATGGACAATAAAAATCTCCCAAAAAAATAGAAGGTAACGGGGCATTGACTTTTTTCTCCTCCTCCCTGATCCGCGTCTCTTCCTGTTCAAGCACACAGCCGCCTCCCTTTCTCTCTTTTTATCATCCAGCCGCCACAAAGAAAAAATCAAGGGTTTAAAGTCAAGACCCTTTTTGAAAAATACCTTTTCATCCCCTCTCTACGCTAGTCTTTCTATTTCAGCCCCTCTTGATTCCAACCTTGTTATTTTTACCCCTAAAGTTCAAATTTTGTGTAATTTGAGAAAAATGAAACCCAATAAAAATTATGAGTACTCAGCCCACTTGACAGCTGCATCGATTTCAACCTTTTTACTCCATGGGCTGTCATCAAAATAAAAACAAATATAAAAATTGAATAATAAAGTCTAAAAATATTAATTGTGAAGTGCATTTGTAAATTACCTCTCAGCAACCAATAATGTAATATTTAAGATTTAAAATATTATAAAATCATGTTCAAATACATCTAAGTGTGAATAGATATTAAATTCAATAATATAAATTATATTTATTTATTTTTATTCACATTTTAACATTTTAATCCAATAATAGAGTATTTAAAATGCACTTTCACGCATTCATCACTAATGTATTTGAACAATGCTACAAAATTCAAATGAAACCCAAAAAGTTACAACCCAAATGCATTACATCCTTTGGATGAGTGGGCCCCATCAATTTTTGCAATGGGACCCACTCATCTAAAAGATGATATGTATTTGAGTTTTAATTTTTGGGTTTCATTTAAGTTATGTAGAATTTTTCAATGTATTTACAACAAATTAAAATGTTGTTTGATGACTGCCTAGCTGTTTGTAACTTCCAAATCTACTAAAATATAGGAAGATCTTTCTTTTCTTCGCTATACATCTCCGTTAGTGTTCTATCCATCATTAATCTCATAGTCAATAAATTCAAACATCTGAGATACCATAGTTCTAAGTCTTAATCCTTCCGGGATCACTCTTTCTAAAATTTTATTATAAGAATCATATTTATACAACTCTAAACCTCTCCCTATTTCCTATACATATTTCCCAAAAATACTTTGATCCACTAATCTCATATTTGCTTAGTTGTATCTTATTAAATAATTTAGTTAACCAAGTGCTTTGACATGTCCTAAAAACTTCGAAACCACAATTGGCATACCGTCAAGCCCTAAAACTATCAATGGGACATTTACATGTAAATAGAGCCGGTGTGAGTTTTCGGACAGGCGCTATGAGAGTGATTGGGTTGGAAAACTTAGGTTAGGCGCTTCTTTAGCGACTAGACCAAGACCGGTATGATGTTCTTTTTCTTTCAAATGTGACACGCCTATTATTTTATAGAACAACGTCATAGCATACGCTTCATACCGTATGTGTTTAAAGTCGACTGATAGTGGGAGTGTCGAATCAATTCCTGTTTCAACACTGTGAGCCACATGGATTCTTTTCATTTATGAAGAGGATGCTCAATGTGCTACTTAGCATGTACCCTAGGATCACAATTGATGCGGTCTCATGGGGCATGAATTGGAAAGCAATTGAGTCTACTTGGATTGACATGAGGGCCGGAAAAGATTATTTGATGATACACCATGTTATGTGACTCATTGCCTGGTTGACTTGGTCGTATTTGTTTTTCAATAAAGTCATGAGTGCATTACATATTTGGGATTTAGCATTGCTTGTTTTGAGGGATTTAGAGTGTTTTATCAGGTGTAATCGAATTGTCTAGGTACTTCGAGATGCTTATGAGTGATGTACTCTATTAGTTTAGTGTTAAGTTAATAAAGTACTCTTATTGTTACACATGCCTTTCGTTGGGTCGCACGCTCCATTTCCTGTATGAGAGATGTTAATTGCCTAATGTTGGCTAGTGAGAGATGTTAATTAATTATGGGTCATTGGACCCAAATCAAGATCCACCCACAAGAGCAAATGGATCCTAACCTAGGTGGTTGGTGGAAGTTATAAGGATAAACCACCCTCCTAAGTGGAGGTGATCATGGTACCACATGATTGGGTGGTTACAAGGAGGTTACCATGGTGGCTACCTCCACCCACAAACATATAAAAAAATTCTCTACATAATTTTTCAAGGGAATACAAGTCTTCCAAAACAAATACTCTCCCTCTCCACGTTCTCTCTATCTCTCTTTATATTCTCTTTGGGTTAACACCATACACCCTTGGATTTGTGAGCGTGCAAATTTAAGAAGAGACTCTAGATACCCACTTCTTCACCCAAGTACGAGATTCGGGTGTGTAAGGAAGCTTGTGAAAGTTCGGGTTTGACATCGTTGAGCTTGTAACGACAAGTAACGATTCGCTTAATTTTCGGATTCTTCAAGAGGTATAACAAAAATTCATTATGTGTTATGTGTGATTATATGTCAACATTAACCACCACAGAATGTTTGAAGACCCACCTTGAGTTGCAATTAGTGAGATCCATAGAGATGGTTTGAGAAAGAGTGATATCGTGTCGTGTCGTGTCGTGTCATTTTTTATCTCGTGTTTATGTGTCTAAATTAAATTTGAATTTATTGGAAGCTGGTACACTTTTTATAACTTATTTAATTTTAAATACAAACTTTAAAAACATTTGACAAAAAGTACACTTTAAAGCAAAAGGACTTAAGTACTCCTAACCATCATCACATCACTATTGAAAAAACCAGATAAGAAACTAATTAATTTGAAAACTAAAACTTTTAAATTTTAGAATTTTCTTATATTATAACACTTTTTCTTTCGCTCTCTTTATATCTCATATATATATACACACACACATATACATGACTAAACTCAAAACTTAAAATAAATTTAAAATTTCTTAATTTGAAATTCTTCCCAATTCTTTCTAAAATTCTTAAATTTTAGGATTTTTTTATATTAGAAATATTTCGTTCTCTCTCTCATATATTTATATATATAATTGTGACCAAAATAAAGTTAATGCAAAAATGTGGCATCACAAATATGGGTCACACTGTGGGCATTACAAATGTGGCATTAATGTCACACTGCATATAAACACCATATACAAGGTTTGCACATAGATGTTATCATATTGTGACTCACATAAAGATTCAAAAATGCATTGTGAGTATCGCAGTGTGAATCTAATGTCACAATGTAACTCCACATCATATGCATTATTTTTTCATGGTGTGGGCATCAAAAGTGTGACTCAATGTTACACTGCAAAA